>QKQZ01033594.1:0-19738 GCA_003595255.1 Solenopsis fugax
GCACCGCCCCGCTGCACCCTCGCCTCCTCCGCCTCGTCGCCGTCGTCCTTCTCGCCGGTTTCTGCCCTAGAGGGGATGAGGAAGGACCGCGATGCACGCATGTGCCAGAGCCATTCTATCGATTTCTCTGTTTCGCGCGGTAGTCACGGGGAGGCGTCCCCGGTGTGTCGCGCCGTGTTCTCCCGCCGTGCTGTACGCGCCACCCAAAACAGCCTCGCTACGGTCGTCGCCACCAGATTCCCTTTTCAAGGTTAACCCGTTAACCGTCGCTCGACACCTACGCATCCGAGCAGACGTTGGTCGGTTGGTTGGAACTCGAGCTGCTTGCCGCTGCCCTTCGCACGACTTTCTCTCTCACCCCCTCTATCTCTCTCTTTCACTTTCTCGTGCTCCGACTGTGCGCCGCGATTGTGCGAGTGACGAGGACAGTTTCCCAAAGGAGCATTGAACTACGTAGATAACACAATCGAGAAGACACTTCGGTCGTCGGGGGAGTGCGGCGATTGCAAGTGCCTGGGCACGACCGTAACACGTACCTCTCTTCTTCGGTGAGTAGAAGTTTCGAAGTTACCAATTTGGCGGAATAGAAATTGAACTGATAATCTCACGATGAGTTCGAACTCTGACAGCAGAACGACAAGCGGTAATGACTTTTTCGTGTGTACCTCTAACAATGAAAACGCGTGATAATTGTGTACCTCTAACAATAAACGTGATAAAATACTTTCTTCCGCAATTACATCAGAAGGATGAGGATAGAGAAGTCGGAGATTATCGGTTGGTAAAGTTTCGAAGTAGAAACCTTCTTGCGTGACATTTCGTACCACGCGATTCTAGCTGTTTGACGAAGGCAGCGCGACGATTTTTTTTTTAGTTGCCATGCATTAGCGCTAGTTAGCAGTTGAAGAATTCCTTTTCACATCTAACAATATAAAAAAGACGGTCATACATAAGTATTTAGCCTTGGAAATTGAGTTTGTTTAGCGGGCAGTCTCGACTAGTTGAGAAATTTTTATTTAATTAGTGAAAGCGCGTTGCTTCAATCTCGAGTTCTGTCGCAACAACGCGTGTAAAAACTTCTTCTGGTATTATTATTACCGATACTTGTTTTTTTTTTAATAATAAGAATTTAAATTGAACCATATTTACGAATAATTTATAACTGTCTTAATCATAAATATTTATAATTTATTTGAAGATATTTGAAAATATTTAAATATACAAAAAGTATAATTTATAATTGGGATTTTAATATTATTACATATATATACAATATATTATACATACATATTAGGTCGGTGCAGATGAAATGGCCGTTTTTTAATTTAAATTTTAGACAAATTTAAAACTTGTTTTACTAATCAAAATAGTATCTATCTACTTTAATGCACTACTGTCAATGTAATGCAAGTGCATCAATGTTGTTCTTAAAAAAATTAAAATGACGTCATCATTGACGAAGGATGCATGCCCACGAGGTAAAATATCGAGGTTTGTGTTTCCAGACTGAAACTTTTCAAACCAACGCTTTGTCGTTCTTTCACTTACAGTATCTTCCCCAAATGCAGTATTGATGTTACGTATGCCTCGGCTGCAGTATAACCAAGTTTGAACTCGTATAAGTAAATTATATGAATTTCTTTATTTTCCATCACGGCGTTAATGCAAACTTCTATGACTAACAGTACAATATATAAATAAGATTATGCACTATAAATCACGTGTGGACCATGTACTTTTCACACAGTATACATACATCGTCCTCTGTATGAAAAAAAAGTGATCTATAGGGGTGGAAAATTCAAAATACTGAAAACGGCCATTTCATTTGCACCGATCTAATATATTATATAATATAAATATATAAATGTAATAATAATATAATAATATAATGACAGTATAAAAAATGTATGGATATCAATTCTTGATTCAACATTATAATAATTATATTTTACGCTCATTAAAATCTTTTGTACTTAGCGCATTAGGTCCATTCACAGATTGACACGAACTTTTTCACGTACGGGACTTTACAAACTGCCGCTGCGCCGAGTCCATTTTGACTGCGCAAGAGATAGAGAATGTCTTTTTAACCGGCACGGCTTAACAGCGTCATTAATAACAAAGTTCTCGCCGTATTCAACCGCCGTACAATGGCACGCGACACTCTTTCCCGGTAAATCCCGTTATAAATGCGAAGGCTGTAAACGCAGCCGTGAACGATGTCGGCCGGCAATATCGCCATCGCTGGTTTTTTTCACGGCAATTTTCTTCCTCCTTCTCTCTCATCCGCGATAAGCACCATTATCTTTCGCCGCGCGCACGGATAATCCAAAGGACCATTTCAGTCTTTTAGGGATTGCGACCGCGTGTTATCAACGGGCGGGCGATGCATTCGGAAAATCCTGCAGCGACTAATCCTCGAACTAGTTACGTGAATCGCAAGTTTCGAAAGGAGATCTTTTTCTCGATTTTTACTGTTTTTCTCGCGAAACCTGTCTTCTTCGGGCTGCCCGCGCTCGCAAAATCGCTCACTTTTATCCACTCTTTTAGCAACTCCGTTTCTCACACTCTCATACGCACACGTGAAAGGCTCGCTCTCGATGCTGGGCAATTTGAGAGCAATTTGAATTGACATGCCGCACCGGCTAGAGGAAAGTAATTACAAAGTGACGAGCTACGCTCGCGCGGGCGAGTGAACTCTGCGGACCTTTCCGCCGGGATTGTACGATACGTAACAACCTGTCCGCCTGTATGCGTAATCTATGCGGAAAGCACACGTGTGCCCATGTAGTGCGCGCATATATTGCAGTTTGCGGTAACGTTGATTAAAATTACTATGCAAATTAGACGGAACCAGGCGACGAGACGTGCGCGAGAGCCGGAACGGAGAATAGGAAGTAACGAAAGGCCAAGTTCTCTCCTCGCAGGAAAGCGCAGAGGAGCTTCGCGGCGGTCGTTAACGTTTTTAGTGGCTCGTCTACAAATTTCGTCGGCGTACGTACGATAAGCGGCCGCTCTTAAACGACGTCGTGGTACTGATAAAAAGTCGCCTTTATCTTCAGCGCGTACCGCAGTTGTAATTTAATTACACCAATTTTCCTAAATATTATTAGATGGATGTTCATCCTTGATAATTTTAGATGTATAGTACACGTTAGTTATTAACAGATACATTTTAATACATGTAGAGCTTTATTTTATTAGATATTACAGCGCGTGAGAGAAACAGCTCTTTCCTCTCAAAGAGAAGCTTATGTATTTTAATTATTTAATTAAGCGAGGTTATAAATTGTGCGCACAAAAAATTATAAATAAAGTTGCGTATATCGATTTCTTGCGAATTATAAATTATCTAAAATAGATGTTTATAACTGCAACATAGAGACAATAATAGACATAACTGTGGAATAGACTTAACTTTTTATAGCTACTACGATTAAATCTTGTTCTTGCGTTTTTGCTTTCTCTAGCTTGACTTTAGCCTCTTCATTCGACTCTTATCCAGAATCCAAGAATGTATGGAATGTTATACTGACTCCGGCGACTCGTGGCTACCATCGATTTCGTGAAACGAAATGATCCCTCTCCGCCAATTCGAGTACTCGCAAGAGAGGAATGCACCTTCTCGGTAGATCGAGAGAGGAGGCATCGCGATTCCCGTAGCGAGCGACGCACGAGGTACGAGGGTAAGCTTCACCCTCGAGGCATGTGCGCGTGGGGCAGGCGAATTGATCGCGTTGGGGTAGAATCATCCATCACCGAGTGACAGTCCCGAGCTACCCCATATCCCGCCCTTCCTCCCCTTTCGTCCTCTCTTGTCCTGTCCTTCTCCTTCGGTAAGAGGAATGGACAGAGGCAGGGCGATAGGGCAAGGGCGAATGTAACCGAGGCGACGTGAGAGGACGGCAAACGGTGGCGGCCTCTAGCGACGAGCGACGAAGTAGGCAACCCTCTCGACAATGCTCAAACTGATCCCACGGGACAACGCGCGTCCCTCTTCGTCTCTCGTCTGACGATGTCGGGTGTTTCTTCTCCCAGTTCAATGCTACCTACTATTACCCGGTTTTATTCCTGTCGACTCCTCCGCAACGAGCTGCTTAGCTTAATCGCCGCACTCTCGCCCTTTGCATTCTTCGTGCCTCGCCTCGTGATACTTAATCTAGCGTTTTCGTGAGCTGTTACGACGAACTGAACGAGTAGTTGCGCTGAGTGCCGGTATCAGCACTTTCCACGTTTATTAGCGGCTCTCAGCCGTTCATCGCTTCTCTATTCGCTCATTTGCATGCATTACCAAATCATTAGCAACGCTCTATAACGCATAATACATTTTACACGTTCCGATCTATAGTGAACTAATAATTATTTTTCTGTCACGTATAATTCGATATGTTATCAACAGGCTGAGTCAATTTTTTTGATCCTACGTAAGCGACCGGTGACATTTTGAAGACATATCACTCTTTGCTCTCTAATAACGTGTTATCATCTCGCATGTATTCGTAACGTAATCATTGTGAGACGTTTTTTTTTTTTTAAAGAGATGCAAATATAAGGAATTGAAGCGCGGCCAAATGATTTCATCATGGATTATATATACCACTTGACGTTCAGCGAATGATGAATACTCAGCCGGCTTCCGCGGCGAGCAATCCCGCGAAAGAACGGTAATAACGTTACTGTATCATCGGGCCCGCGGTGCATTACTCAGCAACGGGTAATCGCATCAACGATTCTGGCTCGACCCCTCCGGCTGCGCCTCCTTGCCCTGCTCCGCCGCAATTTTCTCGATCACGCGACACAAAGGACGGAAATCAATAATACGGTGAAGTTTCTATTTTGGGCCGGGCGTTTATTTCTGACCGGAAAATTTCCGATTTCCGTGTTTCCTTCTTCCTCAAATTACTGTTTCAATTTGTAGGTAACTTGCTGTCTGTTTGGGGAATCACAAACATGTTTCAGATGTATTTTTTTCAATTTTCCAGCTTTTTCTCATTTAGTTGTTGCGTTAATTAACGCTGAACTATAGTTACTTATAATAAAAATATATTCTTCAGTCTACTGTTTATATGGTAGAAAATTTTGCGTTCTTCGAATTGTAATAAAACGGGAACAATGGCCGATCGCGCGCCCTTATTTCGGAGAACTGATACTTCAGAAGAAAGTGCGGATATTAGATACGTGCTGCCGTCGGTTCTGCGCTCCTATAATCTTAAGGCAATATTTGCGCTGTGCGCACTTACAAATCCGCCCCAGGGCAATATCATGCGTTCTGCCTCCATCATGTTGCCGCTTACTGTTCGTGAGCATCAATGGTTTTCGCATGTGTGGTTAGTGCGTAATTGAACCGTATAAAGCATCCCACTAGCGTGGAAAATATCTTAAGAACCAATTCTCTGAATTTTTGAACTCATTCTTTTCTAAAGAAACTATCCATACTAAATTACCGTTGTATCAAATAATCCGTTAGAGCTAGCAAATATTACAAATGTTTGTTCATGATTTAAATTAAATATGAATATCATAATGAAGATATCAATTTGATATTGTATATAGCTATAGAGTATCATTAATACAGTTTTAATCAAAGAGAGATATTTTATAATAACAAGTAAGCAAAATGGAAGGGCAAATATGTGTCAGGCGCGATTAAATTGTAAACATAATATTAAAATAATTTAATTTATTAATATTCATACGTTTTATGTTACATTTTTTAGCACATCTGCAACATAAAAAAATTCTTCAATCTACTTTAGTTAATAAAATACATATTAATCTCTAGTAGATAGTTTGATGGTATATTACATTACAGTTAAATTTATATTATACTTTTGTGAGACAGGGGAATCTCTTAAAAAATAACGAACTTTAAGACTTCAAGAATGGAAAAGGTATAAATCGATGAACTCTATTGCCAACGTAAAAGCATATAAAATATTTTAAAAAATTATGTCTGGGGTGCTACCGCCATCCCACCTACTCATTTAAAGGTTACAGTCCTTCAAATCCAATCATAGATATTCGATTTCTATCCAAGGAAGTTTCTCAAAGTTTCAAAGATAATTAAATATTACATTTTACTTTTTTCCAAAAAGAAGTACAGACATTTGTTCTTGAAACTTAATTGAATGTACGTTCATGTATTTTTAGAGATTTTTTGAACGACTTTAGAAAGATGTGATCAAACTCGAAATACTGATGATTGATCCAATAAGAAGATATGTTGTACTGTAAAGATTAATTAGATCAAATGAGGATCTTTTGAAGGATTCGTTTGAATTCGAATCTTGCCACATGGTAGTAGACGTGCAATAATTGATAAGTGCTTGCCAAATTATTTTGCGTCAATAGTGCGCCAGTAATTACATCTTTGGCGCTTGACTGCATAAAGTGAAGAGGAGGTGCAGTTTTAGTACGTTGACAGCGGGAGACACGTTTATCACGTAGTGGGCGTAGGAGGCACATGTGCGTTTTACATATGCGTCTCAATTATGCTCCATTCGCTCTCCGATAATAAATTTAGGAACTGCTCGCATGGGAGACAGCAGGATCGTTCGCATGATATTCACGACGTTTGATGTGAATCTCATCTGTTCGTAAATTGGGAGTATGTTGCGAAATTATTTACTTTATTCAATAAATTTTATTTTGATGTATAAAACACTCATACGATTGCACGGGATATTAAATAGAAATACTAAGCGTTTAAATTGTATATTAAGCGTAAAGAGCGAATAAACTTTCATAAATCGTTTTAGCATTCCTAGCATTAATAATACTTGCATTCTACATGCATATTAATTTTCCTTCATGCATATTAATATTTCACCCATCTTATTATTTCAGTAAACAGAAGACTATTTAATCCTTTATATTCCTCCTCTTTGCGTAGACTCCACCGTACAGAGCACGTAGAAAAATAAGCAACATGCAAAAATATATTATATACATATATTTCTGTCTATTATAATGTGTCTACCTGTTGAAAGGAAGTTTTGTTGGAAGAACGATGGAAATTTTCATAGCAATGCTGGAATGAATTTCTCAAATATCAACATACTAGTTACAAAGTTGTTATAATACAATATGTGTGTTTTCATAGAAACATTCAATCTTTTATTAGTTTTTTAAATTCAGAGGATCAATTGTGTATCACATAAGTTGAGTGAAAATTACAAAAGTAAGGAAATTCACTAGAGTTTAACCAATAAAATTACAAATATTCTAGTAAATTTATTCACTAATTTTCACCAAGTTGTATAATACACAATTGATCCCCAGTAGTTTTGAAACATTGATAGGTCTATCGGTATAAAAAAGAACGCAAAAAAATAAAAAATGCACGCGTGCAGTTTTCAGCTTCGTATTCCGTTTTGATATTATCAGTTTTATCAATTCATCTGAATAAATTCTACATAATATTGTACCAAAATAGCGAGTACGAGGCGACCTGTTCAATCGCCCTATGAGAAGCTCTTTTGAGGTTAACGCTATGCGTGGCATACACGAGGTGAGAGAGCATTGTGATCTCGTAATGGACCAATATTTGCGATATGTACGCGGGAGGGTTACCGCGGCTTACACTCGCAACCCTTGCGGGTTAACACACCACTGGAATTTAATGAAATAATCACGAGCAAGACTTATCCGCACAGAAGACGACATGGTAACCGATTTTACTCTTCAAAGGTAACATAAAAAAATAAAATTCTGTATATTTTTATAAAATTATATAACATGAGAATTTTTTATAGTTATTAATATATCGAATATTTTGTTTAAAATCTATATGATTCCGCGTAAATTTCAAATATTCTACAGCTTTAAAATGATTCTTTGTAATCTGCAAAAACTGCACACACAAATACGTTTCAATCTTTTTAATTAGACGATTAGAATTTTATGTTTTAATTAGAAAAAAAGGCGGTATTGTAATCTAACAATTTTTTTTTTAATTAGAGAACTAATGTTCGGCATTTACGCAACGTAAGAATTGAATGTGTCAGAAAAAACGCACGCGTGTGAAAGTGTGTGCCCGTGCGGCTTGTGTAATGAGCAATCTAGCCATTTTTGTCGGTTATGCCGAACCTGTTGACTTATTGAGCATCGTTGCGCGTGGGACGGTGGGTTCTGTGAGTCGGCTATTCATATGAAGACGTAATTGGGCCGGTTGACAGTTTCCGAGTCATTCATTTGACATGTAACATGATTCAGAAGCGTCGAGTCGTTGTCACATCTTCAATTGGCTCCTCCGTTCGAGCAATCAGCGTCCCGCGATCAACAAGAATCGCATCGTCTCCGTCATCTTCGTCTACCACCGCTTTATCGCATAGCCCTTTGTTTGCCACTTCGAAGTTCGCCCAACGACTGTCCGACTTTCTTTCTGCGATGATACTTGAGCAATTCATCTCTTGCGACACACGCATTCGCTTAATATACATGCACACTATCTCTTCTTAATTAAAAGCATTTGAATTCGCAGAATGCAAAATATTTCAGACGAAATTGAAGATTCATAGTTTTGTTTCGCATACAAAATATTTCTCCAGAGTTTAAAAAGACGATTATTAATGCACCGAATATTTTATTACTTTCTTAACGTCATCAGAAAGTAATAAACGACATCAATTGGTCTCTCAGATATTACAGAATGTTAATATATCATCGCGATGAACGCGGAATCCAATTGCAACTTTCAAAGAACAAGTATGATATTGACATCTTCTTTAATGTCAGCTGGTCTCAGGTAATACAAGAGCGTTGAAATATCGTACGATCAGGGAGAAATTGAGGTAGCCAAAAGGTTAATTGCATCGCATAGATTTTTCATCGATATGTCAATCATAGCGTACGGCGTTCCGAGTATATCGATAACGGTAAAAGTTCGTCCGTAATGTACGTTATTATGCACCTTGGTCGTCGTTACACCTGTCTAACTCGACGGCAAATAGAAACCCTACGCGATAACGAGCGACGGCGATGAGCGTGAGGAACACGAGATTCGCCGGTGTTCGGTTCGGTACGAGCTCCTCGGAATTTGTTTATCAAAGCGTTTAGTCGGAAATGATAATTCCCGGCTGGCATTTAATCGTAATTATACCCGGCGCGCTAATTGTGCGTTATTAGACGCCCGTCAAGTGCCTGGCAAACAATCGCGTGCGGTGTCGAGATCCGCATATCCGGTGTTCTCGTCTCACCGACAGGACGCCAATCGTTGCTGGTAGAGCAGCAACAACGGTCAACGAGGTAGTCTCTCGCGCAATTCCCTGTAAACTCGAGTTGCAAATGTAACAAAACAGCCGGAAGAATTTACAAGAAAAGCTTTACGAGAAGGAGAAGGGGAGGGGGAGGGGGACGAGCGACACGCAACAATCAAATCTGAATGATAAAGCGTTCCGAATTTTCAAACTTTATTTTGCGTTATCAAGCGAGATCGATCTCCGAGACAGGCGCGCACGGTTGAGCACCTCTACGTGGTTGGCAACAAATCAGCATGACAAAGAGTATAGGAAGGACGAGGTGGTCGAACGCGTTCGGCTCGGTATACGCTGCCAGTTGAAGACCGAAGGGGTGTGTGGCCAGTGAAATCTGTCACCCGGATGTCAATCAATATTTCGTGGGGTTCGTACGCGCGCCCCCCAACCAACCTTCTGTTCAGCCTCTCTTATCGTCCCCCGCCCCTCTCTCTCTCTCTCTCTCTATCCCCCTACGTACATGTCCTCGTCTATCTGCCTCTCTCTTTTTCTCTTTCGCGTGCGTGATCGCGTCATGCGTGCGCGTCAACTGGCTAGGCGGAATCTGCAGGACCGCGTGTGCGATCACCACCGACATACGACCGACAACAAATCCCCTTTCTCTTTCTGGAAGCGATTAATTTTCTAGTGGAAATTAATCAAGAGGAAAAAGTATACGTGCCGGGCGTGCGTGGACGGACAATACAGTGATCTGATGGTAGATGGGAATGTAACAGCCGGTCGTAATCGTCCGGTCGCCCCCACGACACATAATGCCTAAGCGAAGCACTCTGTCCATTAATAAATCATAACAGGTTCTTCCGATTGCGTCGCGTTAATACGCCAGACGGACAACTTCTGTTGTTGCTTCGTGACATTCTAATTTCGCTGATGAGTCCGATAAAAGATCGCGTTACCTTTCAAATCCAGCCATTAACATACCATAAACATTCAGTCAGTTTTTACTCGCACGAAAAGTGAACGTGTATCTACCCAAATTAATCGCGTGCTTCGCGGTTCTTTACTAAGGTATTTCCATGTCCGCGTCAATTTCCATGTCCACACTGCTTGTCAATATTCAAAATAGCTGCCCACCCACGATAGGCGTAATTAAGCCGACTTTAAGGGAGCTGGAGCGGAGAGCCCTCGATGTCGAAGCGAGAGACAGGGTACAGAGCGGAAAAGAGGGACGGGATTCATGATTTTCCCGTTATGCGAAGCGACCAGACGCACTTCACATTCGATTCCGCGTCGACGCCGACGTCGACGAACGTCGACGCTCCCCATCGTCATCGCCGAGCTAGCCGACCGGGCTCTCGTAGTTATCTGCGCGCCGCGGAATATTACGAAAATCGGGGGTGCGCACGGGGTGCACGTTACCGTGCGCGTTCCTCAAAATAGAGTTACGAAACTGTAACTACGTTTCGATGCATTAATGCGACATAGGGCCTGGGGTTGGACCCCGGGAACTTTGTCGGAATTCATGGCGGCGTGGCGCGGCCGCTCGCTGTAACGAATCGATCGCGGTTACATCGCTTTTCGGTGCGCCAAGAGGGAAAGCCGGTTTACAGCGGCCTGATCGCTTCGCTCGCTCGGGGGTGTAACCTCGTCTCCTAATCGTCGAACAAGGAATAGATTGTGAGACATGACGGAATAGTGAATGGACTCGGAATTGTTTTGGTACCGAGTCACTTACAAGAACGTGTCTTGCATCAGAATTACCATGCTCCGACGAAAATAGGAAAATAGAATAATAGTAAGATGATGATAATTATGAGGCTTTACCGCTCAAAAGCAGATCTTAGTACTTAATAATTTTCTAGGTAAATTTACAAACATTTACCAGATTCTCCAAACTGCATGCTTGCCGGACTTAAAATACAGCTTTTAAGATGAACCCAGAAATGTAATAGGGGAGACAGGGGCAATTCGGATGATTTTTTTTCTTTTGCGCCTCCTGAGTTCTGTATTCATTAAAAAAAAAAGTTGGACGGTTTGAAAGGTTGAATCTTCCCCTTCACAATGCCGTTATAGATAAAACTCGGAAATGTACTTGCTTTGAACTACATATAAAAATGTTGACCAGTGCCAAGTATTTCGAATAGCCCCGAGCCCAGAGTAAATCGAAACCAATTCGGGAATGTTCTGAAATTTGTGTTTTAAGATGAAAAAATGTAAAAAAGCTGTTGTTAAGACTTTATTTTATTCAGAAAAGAATATATAGTATTATTAAGAAAAGTTGCATACAATAAAAAAAAAATAAACACAATAGGGAATTTTATTGCTTCAGCGTTTTTGGAACAAGTCAGGGACTATTCGTATTTCGTGTAATTACACTTGGTGAGTATTAAGTTGCGTATTTTGATACATAGAACGCGAATATAAAAAAAAAAATTGTCCGAACGACGATTCAATGTTTCGAATAACCCTGGCGTCAACTCTGGGCATTATTGCATACGGTCTACAAAAATAGACATCACACAGCAAAAAGTAAACACGAAATGTTTCAAATACATTCAACTGGACATGATACATTCAAAGTTTTCAAAAAGAATCTTATTTATCTTACTTAAATTTCGAAGAAATGCTGACTGTCAGAAATTACTTCGACTATCGCAAAACACATTTTTTTACTGCCACGATTTCAATATGACGCCGTCACCAACGAAACTTTATTAGCAGCGTCGTTACATTAGAACGCATTTAAAGTAAATTTTTAACATTTACCCATACAAAGATATTTCCATTTTTTCGAATAATCCCGCCTTCCGAATTGCCCCGGTCTCCCCTATATCACGAAAATTAAATTATTTAATTTAATAATTTAATACTTATGAGTATCTCTACTATCCCCCCTTATTCCGAAAATATAAAGAAATTTATTGCGAAAAATGTTATCTCGGTCAGGGTTTGAACTTGGATCCCCCAGCATTTTGTATGGGTGTCTTAGCCAGTTGGACCACCAAAGCACTTGACAATATTTATCACAATAACCGATGCTGTAAAATGAGCGTCAATTTCAGCCGATGTACAAATAATATCCTAATATTATATAATATTATTTAAATTTTGAGCTGATTATTAGGATATCGTTTATATTGATAATTATATGAGAATACTATAGAACATAGTATTAATTTGAAAATAGTATACACGCATCGTACTATTATGATTATAACATAGGTGCTATGCAACGTAGGAGTGTACACAGAAGACGTGTGAGTCTTCTGATATTCGTTTATAAATCTAGTCTTTACATATTTCAATATCGTATCCTGGACAAGCAAGAGTAATCCGCAAGGCATATAATCGATTGTTATTTCTCAAACAGCTTTCACACGTCGTTGTTGATCTTACTCGCCATATGTCTGATCTGTTACTTAGCTATATTTTGTTTCGCACAAAGTTTAGTCGACGTTCGCTTAAGAGGATTATTATTACGTAACGGTGTTCGACGGTTAGTGTATGTCGTAGAAACACAATTCACTTTGCGTATCTTTAAACACAAATGGAAGTCTCAGTTCTTCCGCTGATTAGATATTTTAATGTTTCTACAAGATAATAAATGGCGATAATAAAATTTAGTAGCGTGAATGGGACATGTGTCGTTATATCCTAGACATATTTTCAGGACGTTGTGGAGTTTCACGTTGTAGAAAGATGCATGCCATTCGTGGTTTCTGATTACACGGTAAGCAACAATGCGGATCATTCGAAGAAGGACCGCGAGTTATGCGTACAAAACCAAAACTGATTTCGAAACTGATCTCTAGAAATTCGAATGGCGTTCGAATTATCCGCGCTTGGTTTCTACACGGATGCATTAAATTCCCCGCTCTGAGACGCTTGAGCTTTCGTCGCAATCCGCCGCCGTCACAGAAATGTCTCGTATCTCTGCGACGACGATGATGGTACTTTAAAGCCGCGAGTGCTGCACTCGACAAGCGCCTCACAAGCGTCGAGCTTTGCCATTAGCGCGTATTACGCTCAAGGATATTATTTTTCCACGTACCAAACTCCTCTCGTCTCCTCCTATATTAAATATCTGTGAATTACGCGGGAAATCGCAAATTTATGCGGTCGGAGAAGCATGATTGAAACCGTGAATAATTAATAATATTTGTTCCGTGTTACACTAATAATGCAATAATTAATATACGTACAGCATTATTATTAAGGACGCAAAATCAGATTTATCGTTTATGTCATACAGAAATCCAATATATCGCGCTGAAATACATATATTTAATTCATAAATAATATTCATGAAGCGCAAACTCTCCCTACACACGGAAAGTCTATTCATCGATGAAGTACACAGCGATGCAGCATTCGTCTACTATTATTGTTCGCCGTCATCAACAACGCGTACGGCTTTGCGGGGAGCAAGAAGCGGCGGGGATTGGGCACAGAGGATTTTTTCTTTGCGAAGTATTTCTTCAGTGCAGCAGCCCTCGGCACAGTCAGGCTACTTTGATCGCCACTAAAACATTTTCGCTACCCTTCTTCCATCGAGCCGTCGACCCCTTGCCCTGGCGTCGCCGATAGTAGCTTTTGCCGCTATTTACGTCGCGACGGCGGATGGTCGCATTGCCCGCTACCAACTAATTACAGCGCGGATCAAAGAATTCATCGACGTCACTCCGCGCCGCACCATGTCGCATCGTGTACGAGAAAAGCATAGAAATGGAACCGTGCAAGAGGGAGCCGCACCGAGCCCTTACGTATCCATGCGTCTGTATAGACGCTCTTGCTCACACCAGAGAAAACACGTCGCCATGCGGTTCTATCACACTCACGCACGTATACGCGACACTCGTCTCGCTAACTCGGCGACAGCTACAAAAAGCTCAGATAAATTCGTTCCCACGCAGTTTCTCATGCGTATCGTTTGCGAATGCCAGATTTGCGAAACGAAATTACGCGAACCTGCCAGTCGAAAACCGAGTAGTTTTTATGAGCGAACCGTGATACGGTTATAATCAAGTTACATGACATTTTTGAACGATCATCATAACGTTATCTACAGTTGTTTCTACTCAGTTTCTTTTTTATCTATCTACACTTGTCGTCCAGACGGAAAGTCATGAGAAAGCAGCATCGCTGAGTCAGTTTGACGCTTGACAAGTCCACAAAAAAGAAAGAGAGAATATTCTCCCCCTTCGAACAGACGCAACATCGATTCGTTTCAGTCATCATTACTTGTCGACCCATTTTTCATCTTACCGCTTTACTTTGGAATTTTTTCCCTTTGTGATAAACGAATTCATATTTAGGAATATACATAAAGTCGGAACTCCTCTCTTCGTCATGAATAACTCTGTCTGGCGCTACAACGCGATTTACAACGCGGAAACCACTGTCGCGACTCATCAACGCGATGTCTCCGGTCGCGGTCTTTTCCTCGCAAGAAATCTACCAGGCAAACATAACGAGTGGAAACGATGCGGATAAAGAGAAAAAGAGAGGAAGCTTTGGCAAAAGTTGGAGTCCCAACGCATCAAAGCAAGGATGCTCCTTCTGTCGGAAAATTAGGCCGCGTGATATCTTTGAGGATTCTTCCCCCCGTCGCTCATCCGACTGTTAGCTTCGACTACGCCGTTTCGACGTTAACGAGAATATTTCGCATTGGTAAAATAAAAAAAAAAACAAAATTATTTTTGCAAGCTCATCGATGCGCGAACGAGAGAGTTGCGCGGCGACGTCTTTGTAAGGATCGGGTTTCTCCTCGTGAGATGGCATCGATGAGATCGAGGAACCTCCTCCTCTTACTTGCAATACGGGCTTGAGAATTACGAATTCATGAAAAAACAAGCCCACTCATTAAGGTATCATCGTGATTTTTTTTTTCTTTCTTTTTCTTTTGTCCCTGCGTACACAAGCGAATCTACTTTATGCCGCGCACTCGACCATCATTCGTCAACTACAAAGACTTTTCTGCCGAGCGATCGTTGCTTCCCGTTTTACTCATCCATCTCTACGAAAATTATCGTATACACGATGAGTAGATGGAAAAAGACGAAGAGAGGAAAGAGGTAGAGTGGATTGCGTTCAGCGTACACGCATATGGAGATTGTCATCGAGTAAATGAAGAACGCGAGGCCCAATTCGTGATAGGATTCGAAAAAGGAAAAAAACCACGGACGAGGGTAACTTTGAGTGGAGGGAAGAGAAAGGGGCTTTCTTTTCGCTCTTTCTGACCGATCATTCTCTATGATGTCACAAAGTATAATACGAGCTAATTACCTCGTCGACGTCAAAGGTGCACTCGACTGCCACTAGAGGACAATAAGTGGGTACTTTCGTGAACTTCTCTGCATACGTGACATCGGAAGTAAACTTCTGACATGAGAAGACAAAGAGAAAAAGATGAAAAAAAAAAAAGAAAACTAAGGGAGAAATCGCGAATGAGAGCGAGGAATCTGGAGCAAGGAGAAAAAGTGCAAAGGAACATTTAGCTGCGGATGATCATTAGAACGGAAGAATCCGCGGAAGAACGATAGAGATGATCGAGAGGGTACGAACGAGAAGAGGTTTCTTTCAACTGATTAGACACGCGATACGAAAGAAACTGCAGACGGACGAGTATTGCTCGCGGTATTGTCGCTTCAAAGCTTCGCCGCCCCTCAATTCTCGTGCAATGCCGCGCGCGTGCAGAAAAAATCAAAGCAAGTCCCATCATCCGGCAACGATGACTATCAAATGCAAAACTCCAAAGAAAAACCAGTGTAATTAGTCTCTTCAGGGTTCCATCCCGTTTTGTCGGTAGCACATTCGACAACATTATCGTTGTATCTCTTGTACTCGAAGGAAGAGTAGGAGAACAAGTAGGCGGGAAAAGTGAAGGAGAGGACGGATGTGAGTGCGTACATGAGTACCAGAGTGCTAGAATCTATCTCCCTCGTTGTTATCGGCGTCGCCGTTCTTTTTAATCGCGAACACGGTTCATACGAACCTTAGAAGAGTCAGCGAGGCCGCACGGCGGAAAACTTCAAAGCCACTGAAATGATTGTTCGGCAACGCTCCCGTACGTATGCGTCTCGAGAGGCAGGCGAAGGGACGCAAGCACTCGCGAACGCGCGCCCATCCCTTTGATTACCTTCCAACTACTCGTCCCCGTACTCTTTTACTCTTTCTCTGTAATTCTCTCTTTCTATCTCTATCTCTATCTCTCTCTCTCTCTCTCTCTCTCTCTCTCTCTCTCTTTCTTGTCGCATAAGAGACGAAAAGCCGATAAAAAAAAGGGTTGAAATACATCGGGAAGACGCTCACCGTGTTCCTTGTGCGCCAAGCGCGAACGAAGAAAAAAAAAAAGTCTGTATGATGAAGCAGCACTATGTCACATTAAAGCAAAGGATGTCGCGCGACCTCCTCACCGGGACGGAGCAAGTTCATTGATTTTACGAGTATTCGTCCAACCTCATCTTTTTAGTCGAGAAAGAGACGTCGGTAATTAATGCTCCATCGAATCTCGCCTCCTTCGTTTATTTTTCTTGAACGATAAAAAGATTCAAATTATTACTAGCTCGCTACGAATATTTTTTTCATACTGTATTTCATTTACATTAACTCTCCAATGCCGTAAACTAAGTCTTAAAATGTGTGTTCGTTTTTAGGGAAGAAATGCAAATGATTATTTACATTTATTATATTATTTAAAATACAGAAATATACGACCGATGATGTATAAATACAAATTAATCGATAATGCCTTTTTCGATCGAAGCTAGATGTTAGTGCTTAGTTTAATTGTGTGATTTTATATACCCATTCAAATTCACGTAACTGCGCGCCGAATTGTTTTTTCAAACATAACACAGATCTAATGAATAAGAAATAAGTAATATCACGTTTTATTAAATTGAATTCAATTTAATAATGATTGATGCTAACAAGTTGTTATAAAACGTTGTTAATAAAACGTGATATTACTTATTCCTTATTCATTAGATCTGTGTTATGTCTGAAAAAACAATTCAGCGCGCAGTTACGTGAATTTGAATGGGTATATAAAATCACACAATATACTAACATCAAGCTTTGACCGAAAAAGGCATTATCGATTAATTTGTATTATATTATTATTTATACAAGATAGTCCTAGATTTTAAGAGACTTTCAACGAATTAACAACAAAATGTTTCGAACAAAAGTTTATTGGTTTTGAAGATGATTTTGAAACAATGGTAAAAATCAATTGTTTAAAATAATATGAAGGTTATCGACATTTTTTAAAAATGGAGTTATATAGTTTTTTTACGACGATTATTTACATATTTTTTACATTTTACATTATAATTTCCATTGTTAATCTGCGTATAAAAGTGAAATTATCGATAAGTTTACGAGGTATTTTATAGTGATTTCAGCTGGGGCACACCGATTGCACATTTCAAATGCAACTTTTGTTTATACCACTGCGTGGGTATATATTACACATATTTGCACCAACTCTACACAAGTGGCACACCAGTGCAGACCAGCCGAAATTTTATATTAAATTTTATATTGAAGTATGCCAGTATCTCATGAATTACTGATAATTCTACTTTAATACTTTTATATGTATATAAAATATATAGTTAGAAGAACTTAAGTAAAAAAATTATATAATTCTATAAAAAAATAGCGATAATCTTTATATAATTTTCAAAAATCTCTCAAAATCAACAAACTTTTGTTCGAAATGTTTTGCTGTCAATCCATAGAAGTCTTTTAAAAATCATGATGATCTCTACAGGGACATCCTCTATATTTATACTTATACAAATCTTCACAAATATTTGGAACTTAAACATGCTAAATCCAGGTTACAGTCGAAATGTCGAAATTTCAAAGATCTGTATTGCGATAATGGAATCTCTAAAGACCTGCCTAAAAATCTAATAATAACATTGTGACTTGATGGGTTAACCTTTATCCATCATCCATTATAATCTCGTGTTCTGGTGAAAAGACGCCAATGGTTGGGTGGTATTGACATGATTGAATTTAGGAAAACTTTGTGCTATATGCCTGTTCAACTTTTGCTACCTGCCGAGCCGGTTTCAGCAAGTCAACTATTCGTCGATACCCGTTACAAGGAAGGCTAAATATCTACGTGACAAGGATCATAACTTGTATGATGTTGGTCCTGAGAGACGTCATTCAGCGACTGTAACCGCAACGACGAACCATCGTTCGAACACTATCGTCAAGAATTACGAGCATCATTATTATCCGGAATAATGTTGTAGCAAATCAAGTTCTTTTGCATCTTGGGAGATACAGTCCGGTATCCTCAGCGACAATGTGGCGACAAGTTGCGAGCTGATTACATTCATAACACGGAAAGTTTCGACATGCGAACGAACCTGCGAAATAATTGGCAAAAGCTGTAACTCGACATAGTTTACAATTTCTTTGTGTTTATTTATACTATCTGAACATCTACTTTGTTTAATGTGTTGATTTTATTTCGATAAGATAATTTCTGGTAATCTCGACTTGATTTTTAAGTCTGAGTTCTTGATCCAAGATCTCCGATTGGAATTTTCAATCTTTCATTCTGTACTCCAGGATTCTGTGAACTGGTTCTCGATTATCGACACAAATAACAGCTGCGCTCGAAAGTTATTAATATCTTAATTACGGACTCTCGTTTTTGCGAGGACGTCTGGTCGATCGGTTCTTCAAAGCAGGACAAGAGTCTGCTTGCGTGACTGCTACGAACACGATATATACGATTGCACGCAATCTTTATTAAAATTCCTCTATCTTATCATTGTATAACTTATGAATAATGGATTATGAATTATCTTCAGCACTTAAAGCATAATTATGCTTTAAAACAACTTTGAGAGAGTTGGCCCCAGTCCATTAGACAAGATTGTTAATCTTCTTATAACTGTAATCTTCTGTCATTCTTGACATTTTCAACGAATATAGCTTATTATTCCTAACCTTCCGTAGGCAACCTGGGTCTTTTCCGGCACAAGTGCATTTTCACTCTCAAATTTCCATTTTTATTAAACATAGGTTTTAATATTTAAGTTAAACAACTATTCAGTAATGTAACAGAGTTATTGAGAAATAATCCTGAAGTTTTCAAGATTTTTTTTCAAGCTTACAGCAGTAAAAATATTTTGGTTAGACAAAAAGCTCCACTAGATCACTCTACAGATTAAATAAAAATACAATTGCTTACACTATTAAAAATGTCACGAAATTCAATGTACTTTTAAGTTACACAAGTACATTAAATTTAATATTGGGATTTTAACTATGGCCGCCTCAATAAGGATATTCCACGTCAATGTTCACACTACACACTCAAATATGAGTGTGTAGTGTGAACATTGACGTCGAATATCCTTATTGAGGCGGCCATATTGGACACGAGTTAAAATTCCAATATCTATGACTGAAAAGTATGTTCATATTTAATGCACTTTTGACAACACTAATGCCCGTTTCCTCCAATGTAGTTCAACTCAGAGTTCATGTGAACTTCGTTTAATTTT
>QKQZ01033631.1:0-23150 GCA_003595255.1 Solenopsis fugax
CTCAGACCCGCAAATGTGTTTCCGTATTTTACAAAATCGGTGTGTTTAAGGGTTAAAGAAATTTTAATTTTACCGTAGCGAAACCTTCCAAGGATGCAACGAATACGCTGTAACACGATATAGTTAGGTATATTCTTCCTCTTTGCATTATAAATAGTATTAATTTCTGCGTAGATGATGGTGCTGCATACCATAACCCATTATAACTGTAATTTTTGGAAGTAAATTTAATTATAAATTAATATAAAATCAAAGTCATATTTTGTAAATTAGTGTTAAATTATTTGCATCTTTAATTACTTGCAAAGTATCAGAATAAACATAACATAACATCGATTTAATTTAGAGAATAAGCTGTGCATCTCTCTAGTCACAATTTACATAAAAACGCTAAAAATTTATATAAATACTCACATGGCTTCAAACCAATTTATTGCATGATTGATTACTGTTTGTCCGCAGTAATTAGCGATGAATAAATAAGTTAAATGAAAAATTATTACTATAGTGGTCAAAAATAATGCCACATTATTTTTATTCGTCACTAGATGAAAGAACTGTAACAAATTGGTATTATACTTAAAATGCAATTTAAAATAAAATAAAATTGAGAACAACGTCACTTACTAGAAAAAGATTGAAAGTTAAAGAACTAACACCAACTATAATCAGAATAGCGAATGGTAGCAGACAAACGGATGTTAGAAATTCATTAAACCTTTAATAAGAAGCTAAATATTAAGCTAGAACTACAGTGCACCAAAATTGAAACAATACTTGAAATACGTGGAAGATTTGATGAAATTCAAATGTATTATATGTAATTTTTCGGAAAATAATTATAGAGCGATGTTTTTGGAATCATTTTAAAGCTTGAAGTCTCATATGTCAAATGTGTTAAGACTTAAATGTATTAAGATATCAAATAATGTTAAGATCTTTTCTCGATGATGATTCTTGTTTAGATGGCATCACAAAATATTGATAGAAAATGTTCAACTTTAACAATGAGATTATGCACTTGTTTTAGAGAGTAAACTTCAATGGTTTTTAAAACTTTTCGAAGCAAAGTTATAAAAAAATCTCTTTTGCTAAGTATGAAATTTTCTCAAATTTTTTGAAAAGTTACATACATTTGAATTTCATTCATTTTTCGACCAATTCGAAATGATATTTTATTTTTAGTGCATAGTATATTACAATGCGTTTGTTTTTGCATGGAGGTAAGAAATAACAGGAGGGATGATATCCCCCCCTGGCCAGGCTAAGCAGACGTAAGGGGGGAACAGTGAGCGCCATATTGGTGTGGCCTACCAAAGCGCGACATTTGAAGGTTTACAACTTTATATAAATTTTTTTTTAAATATGCAAAATCCGACTTGTTCGCTACACATTTGGATTTTTTTTGTTCTCCAGTTGGAGAGCTAATGCCTTCAGCCAGATCCTTCGACTATATGGCACTACACATTTGGTTAGGTTAGGTTAGAGATTATGTACCTAGTGCAATATAGTGCGGATAGTATATTCATAAAAGTACAAAACGCCATACTGTGGCCAACCAATCACATTTAGCGTAGTAACTCCCACCACTAAATAGCCTTACACTCCCTCCTGTTATTTCTTACCTCCATGGTTTTGGCACTTACAGCGCTTCAAGCATGGTTTTATTTACTTATTCAAATGTTAAAGGACAAATGATGCTTACAAGCGTTGTGAGCTAAAGCGAATGCAGACAAATTGTCAATCTAAATATTGCATTAAATTTTAAGGCTCCTGTCTACTCGCCGCGGCCATATTGAAGTCGTGATGTCAGAAGTGTGAAATTGCATGAAATGACACGTAATTTTGTCGCACGTCCCATTTGTAAATAAAGCCAATTTGGATAAAACAGACTAATCAGATGGCTTTAAAACACTTGTAAAAATGGGTCAAGACTATCCTTTTTCCGCCTAACAGTCAGTAAATAGTCATGAAAGGCCCATAAAGTCAAGCCTATTTAGGCAGGAAAACGTGCGGTTTGACAGCTGCTAAAAAGAGGGAAAAATATGTTTTTACGTACAAAATTCGAAGATGTCTTTAGTTTTGACCCATTTTTACGAACTTCATAAATACGAGACAAGTCATATTTTCACAATTAAGCACTTAATAACGAAATGGCACGTGCGACAAAATTTTGCGTCAACACGTCGCTTTTCATTGTCTATTAGTTCTAATTTTGTCCGCGACGGAATGTCGCTACCGTCAAGGCAGAGTTCTCGGCTGAGGCGCCAAGAGCCTTAACATATGTTCATAAACAATCTACACAAAGAATATACCAAAATATTCTAATCGGATATTTAATGCTGTCTATTCAGTCATCTGATTTTCACAGAGATATTATATTGTTATCTAATCGAATTATGAAATTAAATATAAATATTTAAGGTAGATTTAACTCTTTAGTATTAATTTAGATTAATTTAAAGTTTTAACCAATTTGTGATTTGGATTGCATATAATGCAAAGATATATTGTGATTATTAAGCATATAATAACCTTACAATTAAATTACCTCAACCGAATAAGGCCCACTTTTGAATTTATCACTTAAAAGTATGCTTTACGTCTAAATATGTTTAAAAGATATGTTATAAGAAGTATGTAAAAAGATGGGGAATTGAAACCGGCAGCAATGCGTTCAGTGCAAGAAAAACGAAGTAGACATATCAATCGTTTTTATAAAAATTCGCAAAGTTTATTAAGTATATTATAACATAATATACAAAATTATTTAGCTTCCCAAGTATACAAAATAACAAACATATATATTGACCTTTTGGAATAAGTGCATTTTTTTAGAAACAGCATACTTAATAAATAACGCCTACTTATATGGTCATTGTTATATGTTTGTTATGTGTGAAGCTTGTATCAGAGGATAATAACATTCAATGTTACGAACTTTTGAGAAGCTAAAATTGCACCTAAATAGCTAGAAATTTCCAAAGATTAAAAGATTAATTGAAGTCAAAATTAAAAATAATTGTGACGTTTAACAATAGAGTAAACCCTAAGGAATTTATTGTTGTGATTAATAATTATATTTTAAAACTGATTTAGAGGATAATGTTTAGTTCCTTTTGTTTATTAAATTTTATTAAATTTGTTTATTTACAAATATTCTATATTGAAGATGTTTTATTTTAGTGAATAATTGAAATAAAAATTTTCTTCTCTCTTAATTTATTTCAATTTGCCCATAAATAGAATTTTTTTAAAATAAAATAAATTGGGCCTTATTCATCTCAGGTACCTTATGTAACTTTAATAGATAAAATAATAGATAAAAAATATCTCCGTAAATATTTACGAAGATATTTTATATATTTAAAATATAAAAATATAAAAATACTGACTCGATAGCTCTTCGATGTATAACAATCGCATGCACAATCCTCCGGTGAAGGAGATACTCTCTTGTAGGACTAGGAATCTCTAATATATTCTTCTCGATAGCATTTTCTATTCGATAGCTATAAATTCGATAGCTAAATTTATTTATATATTTTATGATTGAAACAAGCTTTATTGATCTTTTAAAACTATAATTTGCTGTTAGCATGCACGAGCCTTCACATCTTATTATTTGAAACAAGCTTTGTTTAAAATAATCGATAGGAAATGAAAAACCGATTTCAATTTTATTGAAATTTTATAGTAAAGTTATCATTTCAATCGAATTTACATTGGAGCTATTATACAGAAGTTATCTATTTCTATCATTTCTTAACAGTATCTTAATTAAATAATTTAATACTAATCTGAACATGTTAAAATTGTATATTTTTCTATACAATGTGTATGTATATGTGTAACAATTATCAATTGTTTATATATAAAAAATACAACATCTAAAATTAAAATGTTGCATAATACACCAATACATAAATTAAAAGCATGATAGGGTAATATCAATTTCAACAAAACACGGTCAGACATTAATTAAGGATGATTAGTAAATAATATATTAAATAACATAAAAAAGGATAACAAATCTGATATTTACGAATCAAAAACATGATAGGGTTACATAGATGTTTTCTTATTTAATTCTATGGGATCTTTTAAGCAGAGAGTGGTCGACGAGAACAACAAGAGCATTTTATATTACCTTGCAATTTTAAGCAATGCACATATATGGATTATATATATTACAAGCATCGAACCAGTGCCAATTATTATAATTGATCCTATAGAGATGACTAAAAACTCATGTAACATCATAACGTGAATATATTTATCCTGATTGACAAAGTATTCAGTGATCACAAAAAGCTGATAGGGTCGTGATTCATTTAATGATAACATAATGTCAAGGATCAATGGCAGATGTTGTAATAACCCGAAAAATAATATGCCAATAGAATACGACGCTGGGAAATGCAAATTATTACGAAAAAGCGTTAAAATATGTGTCAAAATATTTTTATCTTATTAGTAAAAAAATTAATGTAAAAAGAATAATTATATTTTATGCATATTTTTATAGAGTATAGGTTATATAGAATATATCACTAAAAAGTCTCTCTTACCAATCGAACTTATTGTGTAAAATTTCATCTTGCCAGCATATCCTTTTATAATATCAATTTCAAATTTATCCTTCAACGAATTGCAATCATCTTGGATTTGCTCCAGTAGTTTCTTGAACTATTTGTTTCATTTGTCTTTATTAACGTTTAGAATACATATTTACTTTATAAATATTAATTTATGTATAAATATTCAAATAATTGGCTTGTCATATTGGACTTACACTATTTGTCTCAATAATAAAAAGGAAATATTTTATAGTAGCAAAAAGACAAGGACAAACGAAAGAGAGAATCTTAAAAAGAAGCTCCGTATTATATTGCCTTGTAATAAATACCAGCAACTAAAAATTTAGGTATTATTAATTGCGAATTATTTCTACACAAATAATTAACGTAGAAACAAGTTACATTACCTGTTAAAAACTAAAATTAGGTTATTTGAAGAATTTGTTTAAAAGAAAATATATATTACAAAAATATAGATAATAATGTTATAAAAGTCATACATTATTTGCTAAATAAAAAAATGACTAATGAAAAAAAGTATCTATTAATGCGTGTATTTTTAGGAAATGTTATTTTATCCTAACATCACAATTTTAGATTTGGTATACCTGAGCAAGAATAAATGTCAAAAAAATACTAGCATACAGAATTTGAAGTATTTGCGTGAAATACGATTGTTGATAAGGCCATAATCCAAGCGTCTTAAGAACTACTCGATTAACTTTGTAATAATGTTCCAGGATTACATACATTTCACACAAGAACTGCGATACAACTGAGCAGTAAAAATTGTCGGTATTTCTCTTAATATTTTGCATATTTTAAACGATCAATATAAGAGCAGACGTAAGAAAATGATTGTACTATTTTAACATTGCAATATATTTCATGATATACAGAAACGAAAATTAGTCTGAATTGCCTCAATTTGTAATTCAGGCTGATACTCTTTAAACATAGTTTGAATAATTTTCTTGCGCAAACGCAGTCACGACTTTTATTTCTTAGCAATGGAAAAGGTCTCAGTTTCTTTAGAGACATCATAGAATATCTTTCTTGTGTTGCATCAAATTATATAGTGCATTACGAATCAGAAGTCAAAGGCAACATTACTGTATTTGATTTAAAGAAAGTATAAAATTTTTATAAAAAAACAAATTTATATAAAAATTATTTAATTAAGCAGTCTAATATCATCTATAGCTACAATGTCGATTATTTTTCCTCTCATAATGCTTATTGTTATAAATTTAATCTGATACGTACTTCAGAATTCTATGCAAATTTACGGCATGTGCTATTTTCTTGCAGATTATATGATGTATTTGAAGGCTGGAACATGTTCTTGTCTAACACATGTTCTATTCGAAAGCTAAGAATTTTTCTTCAATAATGAAACGATCAATAATTTCATATGATACAATCAATGAATTAATTGCGATTGGACTTTCCCCTTACTCTTCGCTCTGCACGCGATCGCGTGCTCGATTCTTGCTCGAAAAAAGAATCTGTAATATCGATGTCGAGAAAATTCGGCTTTACGTTTAATATCCCCTTAACACAAACCTAATCTTTATTTTAAATTAGAAAAATGATACATTTGAATTAGATTTATAGGGCCTATCGCAGACAAAACGACATAACTGTATTGTATGTATAACATAAGACTGTCTCGACCAATAAGATCAAAAGTATTTTAATAATTATTATAATCAACATATATTAAATAATTATATAAATATATTAAATAATTGTAATTCATTTATTTTCGTGATTCAAATAAGTCGCTATAATAATAAGCAATTTAAATCTTTTTATTCATTTGATAATATTTCATTTACTGAACTCGATCAAAAAGTTTTTCTTTCTTTATCGATTTATCTGCTTATATCTTTATTATTAATAAAGATATAACAGTGTAACACTTGTATAACTTTGTAACACTTTATACTCAATATTAATTTATTATTAATATTGAGTATAAAGTGTTACAAGTAAAAAATATACATTTTTTTACTTATTGTTAATATTATACATTCAATACATTAGCTATGTACGTTACACAACTATATTAATATTTGATAAAAAATATATAATTAACTAAAAATGTATGTCAATACAATACCTTATTTCTAATAGAATTACATTAAAGAATTAATCATTTTTAAAAGAAATCACACTAACAATTACAATTTGACTTTTATAGTCTTTTGTCCTTTCTAATTGTTAGTTATATTCGAATTCCATAGATTTTATTTCACTACTTCTTTTCTCTTTTGGTTTATTATTTTTGGGTAGAATAAATCACCATGAAATAAGGTATTGTCATGCTGATGAGCTAAAAAGTGAATATTATTCTAAACATTACATGAACATTAAAATCCAATTCTTTTCTATTGTTAAAAAAAGTTTTAATTTTACCATAGCGAAACTTTCCAAGGATGCAATAAATACACTGTAACATATTAAAGTAATATGTATTCTCCCTTTTTGCATCATAAATAGTAACAATTTCTGCGCAGATAATGGTGCTGCATACTATAATCCATTATAATTACAATTTAAAAAAATAAATTTAATTATAATCAAAAATAAAAAATATTTTGTGAAATAGTGTTAAATGAATTGCATATTTTAAAATATTAAAATAGTAAACACAATCAATTTAAACCGAATTTATAGAATACAACTAATAAATCTGATCACAATTTATATAAAAATGCAATACTCACGTGACTTTGAACAAGTTTATTCCATTATTGATTACTACTTGTCCAAAATAATTAGCGCCGAATAAATAACTTAAATAGACAAGTATGAATATAGCGGTTATAAATGCTATAGTGTTATTATTTGATATTATTAGTCGAATAATTATAACAGATTATTACTTAGAAAGTAGTTTAAAATTAAATAGAATAGAAAAAGCATCACTTACAAGAAATACAATGAATAGTAAAGCAATAATGCCAAGTGCGATCAGAACATTGTATGGTATCGTACAAACGGACATTAAAAATTTATGATACCTTAAAAGAAAAATTATATATTATGCTAGAACTATTAGTAATTAAAATATTACTTTGAATCGGTCGAATCTGTATAGCATCACTTCCAAGTCAACTGCAAAATATTGACATATTTTTAACTTTCAAATCATGCACGTACTTTAAAGAAAAAATTTCAAGCTTTCAAATCATTACAAATAAAGTACAAAAATATTTAATTCTTAAGTAAAAAAATTTTTTTTGACGTGTATAATCAAAGATAATTTTAAGATTATTATTTTGCGATTGACATGGAAGCGGTAGCTAGAAGAATCATCGTCGAGAAAAAATTTAACAGTGTTTGAAAGCTAAGTTTTAAAATACTTGCAGAAACATAGCGAATTATGTAATTAATTACATAATAAATATTTAATGTAGATTTAATTTTTAAGTAATATTAAAATTTTAATCAATTTGTGATTTGGATTGCATTTAAAGAGCAAAGATATGTATCGATAAGAATTGAATATTAAAAGTGCGATAAAAAAACTTTACGATTATGTTATTTTATATGTAACAGATAAAAAATGGTTCCGTAAATAAAGTATTTTTCAGAAAATTTTATGACAAAAATATAAAAACACTAACTCAATAGCTCTTTGATGCATAACAATCGCATGTACAATCCTGTGGTGAAGAAGATGCTCTCTTCTAGTACTAGGGATTGCTAATACATTCTTCTCGATAACATTTTCTATTCGATAGCTGTATAAATCTATTAATATATATTACGGTTGAAACAAATACTCAAGGAACAACAAGTGCATTTCATATTACCTTGCAATTTTGAGTAATGCAGAAATATGTATCATATATATGACAAGTGTTGAACCGCACACCAGTGCCGCACATTGTAGTCAGGCCTACATAGACGGCTAAAAACTCATGTAACAATATAAACTGAATATATTTGTCCTGATTAACGAAATATTCCGTCATTACAAAAAGATAGGGTCGTGATTCATTCAGTGGTACTATAATATCAAGGATTAATGGCAGACGTTGTAATATTCCGAAAAAGAATACGGTAATACAACAAAGCGCTAGAAAATATTAAGTCTAATATGAAAGTAAATATGCAGAATAGGGGATCCAGCTTTAATGATTTTGAACTTGACATATGTTGTTAAAGTCATGACTCTGAGTGACCTTCAGGAGATTTTATTGATCGTTATTCATTAAAAAGTTATTAACAAAAAATTTTTATAAATAGATTTACCTCCGTAGTAAATGTTTACCTTTACATAGTCAGCCACAAATGACTGGCCTTTGACTAATCTTGATCCTTCCCGAGGTCAAGGCCTTTTTCGGAGCTCATTATTTATTAGAAAGTTAACACAAAACAATTTTCATAAGTGAAATGTACTAGAAGAGTTCTATACGTACATAAGTATATTCAATACTTTAGTGGCCATATTTAAAATATAAATGCAACAATTAAAACATAATTAGGTAGAGGAAATTGACCTTGCTTCGTGTTGCAAAGGGAGGAGCTAAGCCACTCTCTCGCTCAAGCATTTACTTAAATGTGCAAATATACATACGATGAGGTTAATTTAAGTTAAAGTTATAAAGTTAAACACACATTTATAATGTTAACTTTATTAGTTAATAACTTTTAAATAAAAAACGAGCGACAGCTAAAATCTTTTGAATGTTGTTCAAAATCATGATCTTAACAACGTATGTTAAGGTCAAGGTCATTGGAGGTGGGTTCCTTATTCTGCACAATTACCACAAAATTAAAGTAATATGAATAATTTTATGCATGTCTATATAGAATATATTACTAAAAATTGTATTCTCTCTTACTTCTAGGAAGTAAGACTTACTAGGAAGACCTCTCAACTGCTAGTCGCCGATCCCGACAAATAATATATCATTGGAAAGTACTCACCGAGGGGATTACTCCTATATAGATTATTGCCTCCCGAATGAACCTCGGTACGGTATTTACAAGGTGTAACAGAAAAGTCGGAACACAGGATTATCTCGGAAAATATAAGTTTCATGAAAAAAAGTTTCAAATAAAAGTTATAGGGTTTAAAGAGATCTATTCACCGATCTTGTGAGTTTGATCTTAAATGGCGTCACCAAGGTAAGGTCAAGATTACATCACTTTTTTTAATGGAACATCTTATTTTTAGTTCCATAGTCTAATAGCTGTTGTCGAGAGCATTCCAAAACACTATATTGATGTTTATTTTTATTAAGTATTTTTCGTGTTATGAAGCTTGAATGTCATAATATTATCACTGAGGAGCCCGCCTGCAACACTCCCACAGTTGGACTTGTTTAAATATGTCATTATCAACCATCGATGATGATGAACGAAAGGTGTAAATCCGAGCAACTTCCACGCAGTGCACCTTGGGTATTGCTAATGCTGGCGATATAACTTTCAAGCTTCATAACCCAAAAAATACTTAATGAAAATAAACATCAATATAGTGTTTTGGAAAGCTCTTGACAACAGCTATTAGACTATGGAACTAAAAATAGGATGTTTCATTAAAAAAAGTGATGTGACCTTGATCTAATCTTGATGACCATTCAAGGTCAAACTGATAAGATCGGTGAATAGACCTCCTTAAACCCTACAACTTTTATTTGAAAATTTTTTTCATGAAACTTATATTTTCCGAAATAATCCAGTATTCCGATTTTTCTGTTACACCTTGTAAATACCGTACCGAGGTTCATTCGGGAGGCAATAACCTATATAGGGATGATCCCCTCGGTAAGTACTTTCCAATGATATATTATTTGTTGGGATCGGCGACTAGCAGTTGGGAGGTCTTCCTAGTTAGTATGAAAAATCTCGAGTTGTTTGCATATTTTTCTATAATATCAATTTCCAATTTATCCTTTAATTTATTCCAGTCATCTTGGATTTGCTCCATTAATTGCTTAAACTTTATTTCTTATTAACATTTGTTCTTATTATTAATGTTTAGAATAAAAATTATTAGTGTTTACACTTTCTTTTATAAATGGTTAGAATTTATAAACATTTAAGTAATTGGTTTGTTTTATTGGACTTACACTATTTGCTTCAATAATCGATAAAGAGGAAATACTTTCTAGTAGTAAAAAGAGTAGAAAAGACATAAGAGAGAATCTTGAAAAGAAATTCCATATTATATTGTCTTGTTATAAATACTAGTAACTAGAAACAACATTTAAGATACATATATTGATTGCAAATTATTTATATATAAATATTTAATGTAAAACAAGTTTTATCATTTGATTGAATGTAAAATATTATTTGAAAAATTTATATAAAAAACAGTTTATTGTAAAAGTGCTAATAAAAAATTGTATATTATGTGCGCTAGATAAAAAATTGTCATAAATTGAGGGAAAATATTGGTTCATTTAGGATTTGTTGCGTATATCTAAGAAATGTTGTTTCATCATAAAATCATAAAATTTTAAATTTAGTACCTGAACAAGAATAAATGTCGTGAACAAGAAAAAGAATACCAGCAAACAGAATTCTATGTATTTGCGTAAAATACGATTGTTGATAAGACCATAACTCAAGCATCTTAAGAACTGCTCGATTAACCTTGTAATAACGTTTCTCGACCGCATACATTCCATACAAGAATTGTGACACAACTGCGTTTGCAGTAAAAAATGTTGTATTATTTCTCTTGAATATTTTGTGAATTTTAAACGATCGGTATAGAAGAACGGTTATAAGAAAATAAATATGTTATGTATTTTAACATTGAAGCAATTTATTTCATGATATAGACAAATGAAAATTGGTCTGAATTACCTTCATTTGTAATTCAGGGTGAGTTTGAATAATTTTCTTGCTTGAACGCAATTCAACAACTTCTATTTCTTAGCAATGGAAAAATTTTCAGTTTCTTTACAGATGTCAGAGAATATTTCTTTATAGAATCGAATACATTGTCGATTGTAGATCAAACGCAACACAGCATATTGTAGTGCTATATATTTGACTTGAAGAATTACACGAATTAATTTAACGCATAAATTTATTCGATTATTTAGTAGTTAATTCTTGAGTTGGCTAAAATTGTACCGAATGTACATAGTTACTGCAAATAAATAAATAAATTGAAAATTAAGTAATTATTATTTTTCAATTTAAATATCGGAAGACTAAAATGATGTTTGTTACGTTTGATTTGTCGATTATGACATTGTTTGTATTACTAAATTTTATCACATTATCAGATGCAATCAGTTTTTATTATTTGTAAAGAATCATATATAATAATATGTCATTTTTATATGTGTGTGTGTCACAATTCTATAAAATTAATAATTCGTTATATATCTTAACTAAATGAACTAAATATATTAATTAATTTATCAAGATATTAATTAATTAATAATTTAATAATTTAATTAAAAAGTCAAAGAACAGTAGATCTCAGCAGAATTCTTTAAATGCATTATATTTATTTCACATTGAGAAGCATATTTAAATACCATTATACAAATTAATAATAAATCATGCAAATTTAAATAGAAAGCTCCTAACATAAAATATACATTGCCGTTGAAAAGTTTTCAGACACCCAGGAATATAGAAAACAAAGAGTTTCAATAACACAAATACTTGTGGTTAATAATCGAAATAGAAATAAAACAATATTTCGTTGATATAATTAAACTGAAAAAACATATGTAGAAAATGTATTAATAAACGGAGGATTTTTACTTTTTTATATTATACTATATCAAAAATTACTCACAAAGTGATACATACATTACAATCTTGAGAAAAGCACTGTCTTAGGTGCACTTATGTAAGAAATTTCCTGTTTTTATTACTTGGATATGTCGATCAGCATAAATAAAAGCAAAACAGTTAATTTAAAAATACATGCTACTAATCTAAAATTAGATAGGAAAAAAATTTCTTTTTAATAAAATTGTACCACAATCACATTTATTATTAATTACAATCTCAAGTGATTGTTTATATATGTATATTATAACTATATGGATGTATATATAAATAAATCTTTCCCACGAATAGTAAATGATGAACTCAAGAGCATAAAAATGACAATTTACAAACACATAATGAAAACAATGTTTATAAACATTTGTATGCTCAACGTTACTAAATGAGGCAAATGTCCAAGAACTTTCTAATGGCAGTATAAAAGAATAATGTTTTATAAGTATCAACCTAACTAATTTATATCAAGACAATAATTTAATTATGTAACTTAATTATTTTACGCATCATATTTGATACAATTAGAAGTTATATTAAGTATACATACCTAATAAAATTATGAGAATTTAATAATCCATAATTCATTTTTTCGACGGAATTATGTAACAATTTAACAATGCAAACCTTCGCAAAGTTTTTTTCATCTATTATTTTCATATATTTACGGGAAGATAAAAATTTATTTATATCCTCATTATTTATTTACTTTACCATTAGGCAGAGAACAGTCGTATGTAACAAAAATGTTTAATGAGTTAACATTTTTAATAACATTTCACGACATGCTCACACATGAATCATTGATTCTTTTTCTTTGTGAACATGAAGCAATTGAACCGTGCATAACTAACTGTACGGAAAGATACGTAAACAAATAAATTAACTCATGCAATTGTACATAACAGCGACGTAGGACAGCGCAGCATTCAGGAACTAAAAAACATGTAATTCTATTACCTATTCTAGTAAAATTTTGTTATTTTTCTATTATCTTTGTGTTTCTTACCACAGCAAAAGTTTCCATTGTCGCCAAAAATATAAAGCCGACCGTGAGATAAAAATTTTTGCCAGCTTTTTGTAGAAAAAATAAAATTAGTTTTTGCGATGATACAGGCATTAAATACCATGGTATACTATATCTAAAAGTATGATAAGAGTCTTATTTTAGGTAAAAGATTATTTTGTGAAGATCAAAAAATGATCTTCATGGAAAACAAATAAATCCTTACTATTTAAATATTAAGTCTAAATAAATATTAAGTCTAAATCTAAATAATCTACTATTTTTTATGAAATTTAGTATTTATTATCGAAACATACCGATATATCATAAACAAAAGTATTATGTATTTTCTATTTTTAAAATATTTCTATGTAAGATGATTACTTAAAAATTTTTACATAAAATTAGAAAGTCTATGTCAGTCACAGCGGTTCTTGATGCCGATTAATAATTTATTAATTTTTACAATTTTCAACTCAAACTGCGTGCCACATTTTGTCAGACTTGAAACACAGTCATGACACCGGAATAAGTAATATTAACGCTTTAGAAGCATATATATGATCCCCATCCCTGGAAAAACTGTAAAGAATTTTATTGTGAAAAAATAACACCTCAGCCAGGATTCGAACCTGGATCTCTCGAATTTCATGCGGGCGTCCTATCAATTCGACTACAGAGTGACTCGGTAGTCGAATTGGTAGAACGTTCGCATGGAATTCGGGAGATCCATGTTCGAACCTTGGCTGAGGTGTTATTTTTTCACAATAAAATTCTTTACAGTTTTTCCAGAGAGGGGGAATCTTATATATGCTTCTAAAGCATTAATATTACTACCAAGATATTTATCGATAATATTACATATGTATTCCGGCTTCACGACTGTGTTTCAAGTCAGACAAATATGCGGCGCGCAGTTTGAATAAGTTGGAAATTGTAAAAATTAAAAATTATTATTCGGCACTAATTGTAAGAATCGCTATGACTGACATAGGCTTTCTATTCTTATGTTTTAATTTCGTCAGTCTGATATAACTTATTATTGTTAAAAAATTTTAATTTTTATAATTTAGTGCATCGAAAGTAATAACTTATAACTTAATTAATTTTTTTTATTACTGCGTAAGACTATAAAAAATTAGTTACTTACATTGATTTAAAAACGTCATTATTGCTATCGGTAATCTTTTGTCCAATATAAGTCGCTAAAAACAAGTAAACTAAATGACCTAATATAACAATAAAACATAGTACTGTGTTTTCCATGTTCTTTGATATCATTGTCGCTTCAATAAGCTGTCGTATGCAAAAAATAGTTTATTAATATTAATATCAATTTATTACTATAAATTATTATTATAAATTTATGTTCAATGTGTAATTTATTGTACATTTTATCTGGGATTTTACTTACTCCGAATAAATTGATGCTTAACGAAGTCATTCCAAAAATAATTAAGATCAAGTATGGTATATTAAATGATGATATGAAAACAGTGGAAAATCTTTAAAACAACAAATTAAACGGAAGATTTTAAATGAAGAAATTGTTATACAATTGTTAGCAGAGAGACAGAGAGAGAGAGAGATTTGTAAAAATCTTTTTTTTAATCATAAATTAGAATAATCTTAAAAAAAATTGTTCTCGTAATTTATAGGCATTATCGCAAAGCTTATTGAATACTTTTTTTAAATATATTGACATTTAAAAAATATCAGAAATGGACAAGTAATAGAAATAAAAAATATAAAGAAAAATGGTTCCTGAAAAGAATATTACAATTACAAGAAATTAATATAATTAAAGACATGCGAAATACTAACTCCATAGCTCTACGATGTGCAATTACGGCGTGCATTATCCTTTTCTGAATTATGTATTTCTTCTTGGAATTTGGTATATGCAATATGTTATCATCGACAGAATGTTCTATTCGATGACTGCAAGATTTTTCAGTTTAATTCATGATCGAATTAAATTAAATTATTATTTGATCAATACCTGGCAATTTTGAACATTCCGAAAGAATGACAACAAAATATAAACAATTGTGACGCCATCGCAAACATAATTGATGCATTTAGTACAATATGCACAAATTCATGCAGTATTTTAGTGAAAAAATAGTTATCCTGAAAAACAAAATATTCCATCGTAATAATAAGTTTACGTGGTCGTGGTTTGTCCAAAGGTAAAACAACGTCAAGAATATTTGGAAGAAATTGGACAATGGCTAAAGCGAGTACTACACAATCGACGAACACTGAAAGATGTATAAATAAAAGATTTTTATTTTTATACGCACTAACTAATTGCATAATTATTGTGTGCACTTTTTATGAACAATATTTTATGAAGTATCTTATTTCCATAAACAAAAAGTATTTTATATTTACAATTAATAAAGTAAATTTATTTTTTAAATATTTATTTGCAGACATTTGTCGTGGAATAATATTAATAAAATGTATATTTTAATTTTAATTTTACATAAATAGAGCAATAGAAAGTTTTTTTTAATGTTCCAGATTAAAGATAAAATAAATAGTACTAGGTATTTAAAAAAAATATTATTTATACATTATTAACTTCAGAGATAATATTATTTTTATAATAAGTTATAAATATATAACTGTGAGATTAATAAAGTAATACTTTCTTACAGAATAGAGAAATAATATAAATTTGACAATAATGAGCATTTTGCATTATAATGTCGCTTTCTAATTTATTTCGCATTATTCTCCAATCCTCTCGGATAAGATAGTGTAGATTTTGTACCTGTTATTTAAACATTTATTATTATTAATTAACTTTTGCTAAATGTAAGTAGTTCACAAATTTGAAATTGTTTGTACAAATAAACTTAGATGTAACTTACAGTTTCTGATTTCAAGATAAAAGTGAAGTACTTTATTGTAATTAATATAAAGGGGGAAACATGTGACACAATATTAACGAAGAGAGTCACATTACATCTCATCGTAATAAAAACTGATAACTAGAAACGATTTGAAATATAATATTCGAAAAAAATTATAATAAAATATATATATTACGCTGTAAACGTATAAATATTTTAACAATGACTTTATTTATAATACTACTTTTAATATGTTTTCGTTATTCGTTATATATTATTATGATTAAAGAATAATTAATGCAAGTAATTTTTGAAAAATATTACTTTTCCAAAATAGCGACAAACTATATTGTGTTTTGATAATGCTATAAAGAAATAAACTGTTACCTGCATGCCAATATATATGATGTTTAAAATACTGATTATTAATCGCTGCAATAATGCAAATCGCGATTTATTATAAGGCCAAATGCCTATTAATCTTAAAAAAACTTTATTGATTGTATAGTATTCTTCGATTAGATGCATGATGCACTGAAAACAAACTGAGACTAAACATTATAGTTCCGAAGCACGTATTAAGTCCACTCGTTTATAGATTTCTCTCTCACTATTCTTTTTCTTGTAAATTATCAGCGAAATGGAAAATAGAGAGTATTTTTTGTGTTGAATATTTAACCAAAATGTATTCTCTTGCGGTATATAATGAATTTACTTTGTAAGGAAAATTATGTATAAAGAGAGCTACCTTTCTTGAATTCTATGAAAAATAAAAAATAGGAAGAAAAAATGTAATGGCTTAAATAGCTACGAAACGGTTTTTTAACGTGACATAATATTGTTTTGTATTTTCACTTTGTTTATTTTTGAAGCACATGCGCCGTGACGAATACATTCCACGATGTATCAAATGATTTATCAGTCTCTTCTCAACTACCACTGAAGCTGAACAATTGACAAAGTGATGAATCCACTTTAAGGTTTGACGAGGTTTAATAACCTCACATTTTTATCATTTTAATTAAATATAGATTATAAACTATTTTCAATATATTTAATCATCTTCGAATTAAATAAAGTAGAAAAAAAATATAGAGTTGAATTACACTTTAGTCAAATGTATGTTCAATTGATTGTGTCATATATTTTTTGAGTAATACAATTTTCGAAAAAAATTTCATTATTTTATATATCATTCATAATTGAAGTAAACTATAATATTTCACATTAGTCATAACCTAAATTTTACGACACTAGACAAAACAGGCACGCGCTACGCGCGTGCTACATTGCTCTTGATATTGCATAATTTCCTACAAATTTAATATTATATTATTAACTCTCGATACACAAAACTGTCAAAACGTAATCTTCGCGATCACAGCAACTCACGAAATAAGAACAGCGGGAAAACCAATCAGCATTACGGAAACGCGTCAAAGATAAACTTCGAGACTTTCGAGAGATACGATTATCGATTTAATATGCACTTTTTCAGAAAGGAGAAAACAACATATATATACATATATATATATATTTAAAAATATATATTTATTTATTTATATTTTACTATAGTCATAAATTTAATTAGAGTACACTTTCTTTTCAGACTACTTATTATCTATATATTAGCGTAAATTTATTTTACTTTATATATTTTATGTTATTTATCTCGTAAAGATTTGCCTAACTGAAAACAAGTTTTCTTTTCCAATTCGTTATTGCGTAGAATAAATCACTGTGAAATAAGATACTGCCGTACTCGTAAGCTAGAAAGTTAATATTATTGTATATGTTATATGAATATTAAAGTTTATAATTCTTTTTCTATATTATTAAAGAAATTTATATATATTTTACCGTTGCGAATCCTTCTAAGGATGCAACATATATTTTGCCACATTCAAAAACAACTTTTGTTGTTCCCCTTTGCATGATAAATAATAATAATTTTTGTATATGCAAAGGTGCTGAATACCATAGACTATTATAGCTGTAAATTTTTCAACATTTAAAATTTATTTTAAAATCAATTTAAAGTTATAAAATAGAAAATGTTAAAAATATTTTCGTTAATTAGCGCTAAATTAATTATACATTAAGATAAATAGAAAAATGAAATGTACAATATCTGTTTAACCAAATCTAAGCAATAAATCCTTATGATATATTGACATTCTAAATACAAAATAATCTGAAAATGTTGCAGAAATATACCTACCTTGCTTTAAAGAATTGTAATCCATGATTCATTATTTCTTGTGAGCCATAATTAAGAACAAACATATAATTCAAATGACATGATATAAGAAAAACAGAAATAATTATGCTACGAATATCGTTCACGTGTGTTATATATTGAAAAAACTACAATAAAATATTAATTATTAAACGATTAGTAACACTGTGTGACAAATTTAAACTCTTTATTTAAACCATAAATTAGATGATTCTTATAGCTTTTTTTGTCACTAAAAACAAATACGCAAACAAAATTGCGGTATTACGTCACATATTTGAGAAAATTTAACTTAAAGTTGCGAAAAATGGCACTTTTGAGTACTTTTGAACTAAAATAGTTAAAAAAGTGACGTGATAGAGCAATTTCATTAACAGATTTATTTTCAGCGACAAAAATCTATAAGAATTATTTTGTCTGGATTGCAGTCTAAAATTTATGTCGCACAGTGTAATTAATAATTAATTAGAAAAAGCAGAAACGTTACTCACTTGAAAAAGGTTGATACTTAAAGAACAGACACCAATTATGATTAGAACAAAAAAATATGTCGTAAAAATGGAATTTACAAAGTCAAGATACCTTTAAGGAAGAACTGAATATTAAAATTAATACATATATGTTATCGTTTATACGTTAACGTATAATTAATGCGAAATAACACATTTATTTACAATAACTGTTATACTATCATATAAATCTATTCTATCACATATTTAATACTGTCTAATGGCTGTCTGTATTTCTTTATAAAGCTCAGATTCGTACGATTTACTGTGTTATGCGCAAAGCCATTATGTGCGAGTTATATGTGAAGATCACTAATTGTTTGTAGAATGTACATAAACACGCACAAATTGGTATGCTGCTTTATAATACGAATTAATCGCACGAACGTCCGGACTCCATTTATGCATAATATTATAATATAAAAATAATTAAATTGTTAAGTTTGTGATATTAAAATATATAAAAAATATTTAATATATAAAATAATGCTATTTTATATATTGCTAAGATAAAATACATCAATAAAATTCATTTAATATTAAATATGCGATAAAAATAGTTCCAGTCAGTTAGTTTTAATGAATATTAACTTACTCCAAAAAATAGGATATTATGGAAATTAGATCTATAGAAAATGTTACAATAAAAATAAAAAGATACTGACTCAATAGCTCTTTGATGCATAACAACCGCACATACAATCTTCTGATAAAGGAGATACTTTCTTCTAGGAACCGTTAACATACTTTCCTCGATTGCATTCTCTATTCGATAGCTGTATAAATCTACTTAAATATATTTTAATGAAGATAAGTGCTAATAGAGAGTGGAAAGATTTGAAATTTCAAAAAATTTGATTTTCGATTATTTACATATTCCGGTAGAGTGATTCTTTAAGAACATTTCCCTGTTTGTTTTTGAGAAACTCATAAAATTGAGCTGAGGAGAGCCAAAAATGTGAAATCGTGTACGAGCGGCAAAATGCCTAATGAGCAGATTGTTTTTGTGCCGCAGTCACTTTTTCCTTGTGTCAAGGTTCCTCGTTTCCTATTGTGTAAAAAAATTTGATATTCTGCGAGTGTGGCTATAGTGGAACTTGACCTAGACAAGTCATTTTACGACTTTTGAACTTTGTAAGTATCAATTTTCCAACAAAAATTTTCTTTCTAAACTTTAACTGTGTATTTCACAAGTTTTGTACAATAGCTCAAGAATGGTTGCAGATATCAACTTCATTTTTTAAAATTAAAATAACAAATTTTTCCGTGAACTAAAAAATGTTTTCGCACAATGAGTTACTTTTTAAATTCGTTTTAGCAACAATAACTAGAAATTCGTTTAACAAATAACTAGAGATAAATAATAAATAGTAAACTAAGACTCTCGAAATTTAAAACAATAGAAAATACAACAAGGCCAATGAGAGTCAGCGCGGTTATAAATGCGCAATAAAAAAAATGCGACACTATCACGCATTAAGATGCCACTACGGATTTGGCAAATCGACTGTGCCTCGACCGCGTTCAGCATTATGGACTGATGTCGGCTAGATCTCTTTTAGTATTAATACGCTCAGGAGGACTCCAAAGCGAGTCGAAACGTTCGTTTTCGTTTTCTTTGTCATGTTAATGAATAAACACATTTAATAGTATCTGTGTGTTTTTGATTGCGCATTTATAACCGCGCTGACTCTCATTGGCCTTGTTGTATTTTCTATTATTTTAAATAACTAGAATTTTTCAAAATTTTTTAATTTTTGACTAACATTCTAATCTCGATGTCTTTTTTTAAAGGATGTTAAAAAGGGGTCGATTTCGCTCCCAAAGGTGAAAGTAAGAGAAATAGTGTTTTTCATAGATTTTGACTTTTTGGATATGATAAAGTTATTAAAAAGTGACGCTTGGGGAACACCTTGAAAATTGAACAAAAACATGGCGTATTTATGAAAATTCGATAATGTATGGAGCTAACCATTATCACAAAACGCATCTGTGTGAGTTTTTTTGGGGAGAAGGAAAATGAGAAAGAAGTATTTTGTGTATGTGAGGAAGAATAAGTTGATTTAATTTCTTATTAATCTCTTGCTTTTTTTAAAATTCCGTTCTCTGCTGAACCCGTAACCGCATCTAGGATGCGACGAGATATGGTCCCATTTTTCTGTAGTTCATTTTTTTTATTTTACAATTTTTATTTTTTTGGTTTTTTGGGTTTTTGTCTTTGTGTTTTTTTAAATCTTTTGTTTTAATGTTATTAATTTTTTTGTATTTCAACTTTTTTTTATATTTCCTTTCTTGTATTAATTTTATATTTTCTTTTTTGTTCTTGTTTTCCTTTTTCTTTTTAGGAGAGTGTTTAGTCGCGCGTCCTTCTGGTAGCGGTGTCTGTTACTATAATACTTTCTTCGCACAATTGCTGCAGCTTCTCTTACACGCGCGCATATATGCACGCATGCACGCCCCCACACACACGTACACACACATGCGCATGTACGAACAAAACATTTCTTCCACATTCTCCTTCCCCCCAAAAACTCAGACAGATGCTTTTTGTGGTGGCTTCATACTTCATCAAATTTTCATAAATACGCCAATGTTTTTGCTCAATTTTCAAAATATTCTCCAAGAACCACAAACTTTTTAATAGTTTTATTGTATCCGGGAGGTCAAAATCTATAAAAAAACACTATTCCTTTTACATCTTTGCGGTCTGAAATCGACTCCTTTTTATAATAATCCTCCTTTTCTGTTCAATTTATAAGAGAGAATCTCACCAAAATGGCGATAAGAAGATTAAAATGTTCCAATTCGCTCACCCAGATTCGTGGCAAGAATAGAATAGTGCGTAAATTGCGCACTTTTCGCTTTCAATTACAAGCATCACTCTCAATTTTTCATATTTTTTGGATTTTTGAAACTAATTTTGTTTGTTATAAAAGCATTATAGAAACATGCTAAAAAGAAAACTTATGTATGTTTCATTTGTTCACAAATGATATTTGAATTTTATCCAATTTTCGGTCATCCAAATCTTTCCACTCCTCTTAACGAAAGATAACAGCATTTACCTTGCGATTTTAAACAGTGCACAAGCATGCATCATAAACATTATGATTAACACACCAACGCCACATAATGTGACTATTCCTAAGAAACCGGTTAGTAACTCGTGTAACATTAAATAGTAAATATATTTTTCCTGGTCGATAAAGTATTCCGTGAACGCTATGAGTTGAAATGGCCGTGATTCATTTAATGGTAGCATAATGTCAAGGATCAGCGTGTAACTTTCAAATATTCCACAACTTAAAACGGATAGATAGCAATACACTGAGGAATATTAAATTTAATTCAAATTCCACAAATTATTTAAAAAAAATTAAAACTTTATTCATTATTTCATTAGTACGACTAAGTAAGAGAAAGAAAGGAATGGATAAAGTTATATTAAGATAAAGGTGGTATATACGCCGCACTTATCGAAAACTTAACTTATTAAGTATTATTTACTATGTATATGAAAAATAAATTATACCAATGAAAACTTCATACTATCTACTACTATAAAAAATTTTGAATATGAAATATTTCTTTTTCAAATAACAAAATAATAAAATAACAAAAATAATGAGATTTATAATACGACTATTCATGTATAAGACATACGGAGCATCGATAATTAAACAATTTTACATCAAATTTGTAAATAATATTTACAAATATGATGTAAAATAACATAATGACTTATACAAAATGTATTTACAAAGTTTATTAGGGAATAAGAATGATAAATAAATATATAAATAATAATAATGCAATACTGAAGAGATTAATATGCGCAGATAGGTGCACATTTTGTTCTCAACAGGGGCAAGTACTGCTTCCCAATCATGCAGCGTCTGTACTACGGCATAAATCCCGCTCACCAAAAGTGCTGTATATTCTAAACAGTGTAATACAAGAGCTATGCACTTGTATCTTACTTATATTTCATCCTATACTATCATTCTACATTTATATATCATGGAATAATCATTAAGCCTTTTAATTCTCTTCAGTAACGTCTATTAAGCTGGCACAGCCACTTTAGCACAATTCAATAAAACATACAAAGAAATTTAGTGCTCTTTTGTTGCTAATTTGTTGCTCAATTCCGGATTTTGTTGCTCCAGCCAA
>QKQZ01033646.1:0-19828 GCA_003595255.1 Solenopsis fugax
GTGCTTGCTCGCATCCCCTTTGCGCTGCCGGTTGCAGCCGGTTGCTGCCGGTTAGGTCGCCGGTCGTGGTCGTCGATTCCTCGCGCGAAAACATTCGCACGCGCACGGTGGGCGAAGAGGGGACACGTGCGAGCGGCACAAAGGGGACAAGTGTTGTTGGCGACGAGTGTAGAAAGCAACCGACGACGACGCGAAGCAACGCGAAGCAACGCGACGCGCGACGTCCCGTCTTCGACGGGAGGTAGTTCACCCGATTAGTGTTGGTTATTCGGCCAATCGATCGTCTATCGGGATGCCGTAAGCTTGCCGTTCCCACACGAGAACCCCGGAGAGCTCATATTTGATAAGGGGCCGCTGAACTTTTTTTTGAAACAAAATCTGACCAGATGTCGGCGGGCCCTCGGAAATCCAGGTAAAAAATACCTTCGGATGTACGGACGCGCCGGGCGGCGAGGCGTATATCGTATATATGGTGGAGAGCTTGGTGTGGGAGGCTTGGTTCGTCATTAGGTCGCTAAATCAATCCGGGTGAGTCCCACTGGATCGTTTTCACGGAGGAGTCGCGGAGGGGCAACGAATCGGGTATCCGGTTCTCACAGAGGATCCAGAGATATCTAGGGAAACGGTTTCTTCCAAGATGAGAAATGAAATTACAATAAGAGAAAAATTCGAGTATTTCTCTCTCGTCTCTTTGGAGGACGATGATAATGATTTATTTTAATTACTGATGATAAATGATTTATTTTAATATTGCCCTCAAAATTAACGATATTTCAGGGATTCGAACAAAGAACGAATTAAACGTGTCAATTGAAATTAAGGATATACTTTCAAGCGTGTCATTTAAATAATATCAAGTTTGTGTTAATGTCAATTATGGTATTTGAAACTCTAATTTAATTTTATTCATTCTATGATTTTTGATGTTTTTCATAGTTATGACGCTTTCAGTCAGTGAAAAATTTGATAATTTCCTTTTCTCTTGTCAAAAGAAATCATCTCTCAAGTAGTTATCCCAAAGTACCTTCCTAATACATATCGAAATCAATACGATTTAAAATAACAATGTTATTTTATGCATGATGAGATTGTCTTGAAATATATAATCTCTTGAATATTCGTTGTCTCCGAGAACGATATACGGCATCGCCGTCAATTATGATAAGTAAATCGATATTATCACGAGCTCACCGGAAGGATATTTCTTTAAATAGCTATAAAGTAAAATGACGTGACATCAAAATTCGATTAGTCTGCCTAAAAGTAGTCCGGGACATATGGACGAGGAGGCCGAATATAACGTCGTTCTCGACGTCGTAAATTGCTGCGGGATAATATGTCGCGAGAGAGTTCCTTAAATTAAATGTAAAATGAATAAAGGGAGCGAAAAGTCCTCATGATGGCGTGGCGTTAATCGGGTCCATGCGGACTATAAAATGAAACACATTGCCGGCTTCTATCGTTTTTACTCGAGTAACGTTATTGATTTTGCCATTATTATCATGGCTCAGTTATTTGCGTAATCAGCGAAAATTAGATCGCGACCAATAGCTGCTGAGCTCGTTAAAGTAAGTCGCGAGTTCATTTTTGTAAGCTGACAAAGTTGTGTTTCATAAAACGATTAGGTAACAAACATCACAAGCGTGCATAATATATAATTATACATAATTCAGAGTAAAGGCACGACAAGTGGGAAGAATGACGTAAAGAGCGAAGCGCGGGGGAGGGGAAGGAATACAAGGAGTCGTGCGAGAGAAGGAACGGGTAATCGCGATGCGTGTTCTACAAGTAGGAAGACGTCGTCCCTTCTTCGGGGTCCAGACGCAGGGACAGGTGGCAGACTGGGGCCCGTTGGCCGGAGAGAGAGGTCGTGGGTCCCTCGAAAAGCGACAAGGACGGAAAGACAGAGAGCATGGGAACCTGACTTTCGGTCGGGGGCAGCATCCCTAGGAAACGTGTACCAAAAGAGCCTTTCGCTCCCTCTCTTTCTTTCTTTTTTTTTTCTTTCCTTCTTTCATCAAGCAGACATCCACGTATGGACGAACGCTCTCATTGGGCACTATCCCCCGTAGGGAAAGAAAATGAGGAATAGAGAGATAGAGAGGGCAGGGTGCACGGCGCACCTAACGCACATCGCTGGCCGAGACGCTGAGACGGACGTCGTCGAGTTTCCTGTCATGCTCAGGATCGGAGGAGAGGCTCATCGAACCGCGTGATACGATCTTAACAACGGCCGAGAGAGCGACTACTACGACGGCTTCCGTCGCGTAGAACGTCGGTTCGTTACGGATCTGCCACCGCTCCGACACGGTACTTTGCTCCCCGCGATACATTGACTTATGATTTATACTTTTGCACGGTAATGCGTAGAAAATTAAGGACGGCGTGTTCTAAATACGTGCTATAAAGTGGCCGTTTAATGTAGATCATGGCATCATGCAGATGGTTTCAGGAAGCTCAACTTCTAAAGATTTTAGAGATTGTAAAATCATACATAAATTACGCGTCGGAAGTTTAATCGAAATTAAAGACCGGAAGCTATTGCTCGAGAATGAGACGGTTTGCCATTTGAGGTATCGCTTAACGGTCGGAGCAAGAATCAATAATTGATAACGGCGTACATATTTGAATACACCAGAGATTAGTGTCCGAGAATGGTGATAACTTTGTGAGAAGTAGATATTAACTTTCCCTGCGATAAGATCGATTGATTTAGCACACTGTAGGAACGGTTTAGATACGTGGAATAAAAACACATCCGTAGAAAGTAGTCGGATTATGCAGAAAGCAACTATTATAGCAGCGACCGCAGCAGAGAATGCCTATATGCTCGCTACGATCGACTTATCGATCTCGCATCGACGAATTGCGCCCCTTTCGAAGGAATGTTATGAAAAAGATTTACGCGATTGCCCGCGCGCGCAATCTCTACCATCCTCTCTTGTCCTCCGCCCATTGTAACCGATATTTTGTATTCGAGAGACTAATTACTACTAGTTCTCGGTAATAATTAACGTAAACTCGCGGTCGTAAACTTAAATGGGGCAGAGCAGCTCTCTAATTAATTCCGTAACATCGTCCGGGCCTGCGGAAAGGAGCTTCATTAAGGACTGTTAAATTTCAACGCTGACTTTAAAATCAAACAACGAGAAGAAGACGCGCTCACGCAATAAACCCCAACCGTACGCGCACGGTTGACATGTCGACCTGATTGCAATTGCGTAATTACTTTAAAGACGTGAATTCTCAGAGCGGCAAGCCTCTCGAGAACTTTACGCCAGAGAGACGGCAATATTTACAGAATATTACACGTTAAAGTAGAATTGTTATATCAACAATTATGAAGAAATGCACGTAAAAAATATTTTATTCTCAATGAACGACATTAACTGATGACAATCGATGCACGAATAATGTTTAGTTTACGTAACTGTTCGAAAAAGAAATTCGCTGCAAATCCAAGTTAGATAAAAGCAGCACTTTCCCCGGCGCGAATATTAGCCGCATCATTGTTCTAAATGAATCTCCATTTTTGTCTCGAGTCTTTTCGTTCGTTATTTGAGAAAGTGGGTCGCGCTCCGCCTTTTCGATCTTCCACTTTTCCGGCGAAACGTTTCCCCGAACCGCGGCTCGAAGGAACGACCGCGATCGCGATCGCATCGATATCCTCATTTCGGTCCTTAAGGCTATCCAGTTCGTCAGAGACTCGTCCCGGCGCGGCGCGGCGCCGCGGGAACAGGAAGCGGGAGAAAAAGGAAGGAGACCGCGCGCCGCTCACGTCGACGCGCACCCTGGCCCGGCGCAGAACGGCGCGGAGCGATAAAGTACGGCGGATAATTAATTTTATAGCTACTCAATTTCCGAGGGAATCGGCTACCGGAGGCCGCGGGGCCCATTTTCGTTAGTCGCGCCAACAAAAAAAGGCGGCTAAGGAGAGGGCGCGGGACGCAGAGTGAGCTCGGAAGGAAGAGAGGAAAAAAAAAAAGAAATCTGGTGGAGATAGGGAGTCAAGCGAGAGAGAGAGAGAGAGAGAGAGAGAGTGAGATGGCACAAAGTGATGGCAAACGGGAAGAGAAGCATCGACAGGGAAGAGAGGTGGACAAGAGGCGAGAGAGCATATCGTCCGGGTAGGGGGAGAATATTCAGTCGATGATGAGGCCCAGCCACAGATTTACGACCGGCAGCCTCCGCGCGCGAGCACTACTTCGTTTCATCTTGTTTACTCTCTTTTCTTGCTGCCTCTTTCTTTATATATCCCTCTACCTTTCCCCACTTGCCCTTCTTATCCCGTCTCGTCTCTCTCGCCGTAGGCTGCGCCGCCCTTTCTCCATTTCTACACAACTAGACTACTATCGAACTTAAGGTCGCTCCTTTTTACCCATTTACCCATTTACCCTCCTCGGTACGCCACACTCAACCGGCGGATCAGCTGTTTGCGTGAAAAACTGCCACGCGACCGATGCTTCTCGCGAGACAATGATCCGCGTTCTTACCGCACATCCAACAGCAAGCTATTTCATGTCGACAAGAGAACACTTGTATTTTAAATCGCGATATGCGACGATATGCAATCGTTCTTATAAATTATGCTTATTCTTTTGTCACTTGGAAGATCGTTAATATAACACATAGATTACGCGCTGTAATTAAAAGTATATCGTAAGGATATTAAATTATCTGTGAGGAAATACTGTATGATTAATTAGTTACGCAGTATGAGATGGAGACGAGCATGTATGCATTCAGCAACTCACCTCATTTTTCAGGCTTTAATTTTTTTTCTATTCCGCTAATAAAATGTCTTATAAATGCAAATCGTCGTCGAGAAAATTTCATAATGTTCACATAATTTTTTTAAAAGTCAAGGATAAGAATTGCTGAAGATTTTTATTAGACATGGCGGAACCTGTTTAATAAATAAAAAACAAAGAACGGCAACTTTTATACAAGTTTCTCCATTTCATAATGCAGTTTCGATCGCGCGGAGAGACAAAGCGAGCAAGAGTCTGGAAAGAAGTATGGTCGACAAAAAATAATTTATTGAAGAACACCGTGCCGAGTGATTCACACTTTCGTCACAGATCTTGCCAAGACGAATAAAGGAACCACGAAAGGAGATGAAAAAAAAAAAGAGATGGTGAATCGAGTCAAATAGTTACGGTCCCATAGTTATATGCAGGTCAGGGGAGGGAAAGAGAGAGAGAGAGAGAGAGTCATTGAGAGCGCGAGAGAAGAGATCGAAAAGGCCAGAGAGTTGGAAGGGAAGGGGAACGATCCGGGGGCCCGAGGGACTGAAAAAAAAAAGGGGAGAACCGATATGGAGGCACTTTAATCGCCTTTCCAACGGTCACGTGATCACTCGCCTATAGGTAATTGCAAGTAAATTCGAATTGTCACGCATTATCACGGTGACCCACGTGATATCTCGACACGGTGCCGCCGTGACTCTCAATCTGGACTCTTAATATGAGCCTGCCGAATAAATCGTTACTACTCCTACAATCTCCAATCTCTCCGTGTCCAATGAGGAACGCAGAAAGTTGCGAATTGTAGGCTGCCATCCGCTTTTGCGACTCGCATACGCAAACATCGCGCTGCCGACATTTTACATTGACTCGTTGTAGTTTTATATTTAGAAATGTATTTGCATAAAATTGTTTTTCATAGCGTGAATAGATGATTAATAGACACGCCGACGGCGTCGAGTACAATTTTTTCAGTTGCTGCACCACCGTCGCAAATACAAATGCCTTATACGCTTAAGGAAACGTGATTCGCCTCGTTCCCAAAAAGCGCAGCTATTACGTCCGTTCCTTTTTAATGTTTGAAAAAATGAGTAGATTTGCGATGTGAACGGGACTCTTGTAGATCACGAGATCGTTGTTAGACAAAACCATGTATGCTTGAAGAGTCTGAACCCCTACCCGTGATAAGGCTTCGTGTAATATGATTTTGTGACCTTGGAATCACGCGAATGGAACGATCACCCTCCCAACCCGGAATCAAAGAATCTATCGCGCTTCCTAATCCCGGTTCATTGAGAGAAGAAAGAGCACGTCTGTCAAGACACGTCTCGACGGACGTATGGACGATAGTACGGACGGACGAACGAACGAACGAATGAACGACGGACGGATGGACGGTTACATAACTCCGACAGTAGAGACGAAGGGTCGAGGACCAGAGAGAGAGAGTATTGTGCCTCGCGCTGTACATAAGGGACGACGCTTAGGAGGGCGGGGAGAGGAAAAGAGGGTCTGGATTTGGAAATTTAGTACATAGACAGTAAATGGGGTATCATGTTCAGTCTAAGGCTTAAGGACTTTTGTTTGGCGTGGGAGGCTGCCGTGCGCTGCCCGACGCGTCTCCCCTCTTCAAACTCTCTCTCTCTCTCTCTCTCTCTCTCTCTCTCTCTGCTCGACACCCCTCTTCACGATCCGGTCGAACTCTAGAGGCACAACCTGCTCCATTCATTCGGCGGATTTCGTTTTCACTCGAATCGGTTTGTCCATCACGCGATATTCCTCGCGCATGTGCGCGAAACGTTAACTCTCGTTGTTGCCACCTGAAAAATGTTGCCGTCTCTCGCGGAGAGTCGCGGTGAAACATCCACGATGCGTGGCCTGCGCGAGCGACTTACAGAAGTCGCGAAGGAACACTTCCTTTGATGTATAGAGATACCTGAGAAAGCTGAGCCGACAAGAAAGATTACAGATACCCGACCATCGAGGCTTCGATAATTACACGGCAGCGCGTAATGCAATCTTATTTTTCAATTAACTTTAAATGAGCTTCGCTATGCGATGCTAATTTTATTCGTTTCCTTTCACTTTGGCCGAGATGCGTGATAACAAAATTAGAAGAAGAGTCGTCGACGGATTCACGGGATAACGACTCTCCTCCGACTCTTTTATTAAGAACAGATGATCCATCCATCTGTCGCGAGAAAAATCGAGAATCCCGTAGTCGCGCCGCGGCTCGAGCCAACACCGAGTGTGTATAGCGATACGCATCTTATCATATCGCATTATAATATGAATAAGACGTCACGGTCGCCGGTGCCCTCGCGCGCGCGAACGCGAGTGCGAGCGCGAGCGCGCGAATCACGGTCTCCTCAATTAAATCCGATTACCGGGCGAATAGATACGTAGGATAAGAGCGCAATCGCGGCACAACTCGATCCGGTTACTTCATTACGCTCGCAACCGAACGCGACCTTGAGAAGACTCTCACGAATTTCGATCGGCGTTAGATCTAAGCCGATGTTTTTGAGACGGACGGAGCCGGGCTCCGTTTCTTCCGATTCCTACCCCGTCCCTCTACCTCCAGTTTCTGGTCCATCCTGCTGTACTAGCCGTGGAAGGGAACGCTGCCCACAAAGAGGCATAAAAAAAAATTGAGTGGAAAAAATGACGGGCCTCTCGCTACCGTGGTGCGTGATCAGGTGAGGCCCCCTTTACCGATGTGCACGCACACCGGCGCCGCTCTCTCAATAATGTCCGTGCGCGAGCGCATTCGTACACCTCGATCCCATGCGTGTGCCTTGAAGAGAGAGAGAGAGAGAGAGAGAGAGAGAAAGAGAAAGAAAGACAGAAATGCCGATAGAGCTCGCGGCTACCGCGAGAACGAAGAATGGACCTTGCCCGACTCTACGTACGCCTTGCGAAATCATCTCTCGGATGAGATGTGCCTCGCGCATCGCGCGATATCACGTCGCGATATGACTGCGTTACTTTTCGAGGGAACTTTGAGGGAAAGGGCTACTATCACTTTGTAAAGGCGCACGTTTTCCATATAAAAGACATTTAACGTTTATTACAAAAGTTTTTTGTTTACGTAATTTTTTCAGCTTAATACAATTTTTTAATACATCCAGACTTCAATTTCATAAGTCTATATCTATTATTATACGTATATTGTCCAGTTCTTTTTAATAAACACACATAAATAACTTGGAGTGTTTTTGCCTTTTTCCTTTTCAGCCACTGCCGCATATATAATCTAGATGAACTGCTCATATTCTACCTAAGTCTATATTAAGTTGTCTTCTTTCTTCATCGTATAGCCTGCACTAGAATACTAAAATGATTAAATATATCAGATATGTGTATTATTAGTGTGTGCACACTTACGACTGTTATATAACATAAGAATTGATAGAACTGTTATTCAGCTAGTGTTTAAGAGCGAAAGATAAAATGAAATATTAAATCAAACAAATTAATTGGATATTAACTTGAATCTTTGAAAATCGATATGATAGAATATTTATAGATTTGCACGTGAGAATAATGCTTTCGGGCTGCAAATTTTGAGTTGTGAAAGGTAGATACGAAAGGCCCGTGAAGCAATGCCACGGATACTGCGCAGCGACCAAGTTCCAAGATCATCGAATCGATTCCTAGATCCACGAGCGATATTATTCCGCGAATAATTTCCGTAGCGCGGTTAACTAGATCCGTGTTGCGGTTTTCCGGCGTTCAAGAAGCGGACGGGGGATGGGGGACGGCGTCACGAAGCTTGGCCTCAGATATCGATCGATGGCCGAAGTGGACGATGATGATGCCTGGCAGGAACCGAAGAGTACGAGGCAAATTGGAGGAAATATCGTGGACAAGGAGAGAGAGGAATTAGATGAGGAGAACCTGTACACAGAAGTTGCGTGAACGGTGAACGCGACTTGACCAACGCAGGCAGCGACGAAGAGAATGAATGGGGAAGGGGGGAGGAGGACGGAGAAGTGGTGAGAGGAAAGAAGAAGAAGGAAGATCGAGGAAGATCACGAGGACGGGTGTAGAGATGTCGGGAGAGAGAGAGAGAGAGAGAGAGAGAGAGAGAGAGAAAGAGACGAGAGAGAGGCGGCGGCGCGGCGCAGCGGCGGCGGCGGAAGGTGAGGAAAGAGCTACGTCGAGGCTGAGGCTCGAACCGCTGAGGTGAAACGAAATGTTAATGGAAGGAAGAGCGGTGAGCATCGATGGATGAAGAAGCAGAAAGACATTGACGATGGAGGATGAAGCACGACGGAACAGCAGTACAGCCATTCGTCGGGAGCGCGAATCGCCGCGCGCCACGACGGACGCAAAGCTGTAACGTGTGAAAGGCAAAAGGAAAGACGGGAAAGACGAACGAAAACCGCTAATTTCGCCACCGTGATGGTTGTGAAATTGCTGACGGGAAGTCGATAAGCGGGAGATACCTAGAGAGAAGCTAACTGACAAGTCAAACGAGAAATCGACCAAGCGACCGATAAGGGTGGCAGCAAGCGTATACATTGCGCAACATTGAAAAAACGCGGAATTAAGAAGGCAACGAAAGATGAAACGGCCAAGATGAAACGGAGTAATCCGATTCGATTGGTGAGAGAGGAAGCGGTGAGAGAGGAGCACCTCCTAGGCGGCACGCACCTAGAGCGAAGAAAGATAGCGCCAGCCGGTGAGGCGGCTTAATGAAAGAAAGAAGGGAGGGAGAGACCGAGAGTAACATGATGATAAAGGAAGAAGCTGCGGAGGACATTAGCGGCGGAGGAAGAGAGGGTTACCGAGAAGAGAACCGCGTCCCGTCCTTCCTCGTCGCGGCGCGGCGAGTCAACGTCGGACGAGGAAGGACGAAGCGTGCGCGCGAGCGCGCCCGAGAGATGAAGGGAAGAGGAGGAGGAGTGAGAGCAAAGCAAGGGGTTACGCGGAGGGGAACGAAGCGAGATGAGAAGGAGGATTGAGGCAGGATGCTGTGCCGTCACGGTACACTAGCCTCCGGACTTGAATCCCGAGCCCTCCGGCCACGGAGGTGCATAGCTTCATTCAGGAGCCGGTCATCTTTTTCGTTTTCCTTCTCTCTCTCTCTCTCTCTCTCTCTCCCCCCTTCACTCTACCATTCTCTCTTTCTCCCTGCTGCCCTCTTCATTTTCCTCTTATTTCCTCCTCCTGTAGCCGCGTGTCAGTACGCCGCGAGATCGTGTATTCCCCCGGTGGTGGAATGTTCGATAAGGAGAAACGGTAGCGCGGCGTCCTGGTGGCAGCGGCCAGGACGACGAGGTAGATGCGTTGAATTAAAGGACAGGATCGGTGAAGCGCGACAGGCGATCACGATATCGCGAAAGCTTTGGTCCGTGACTCCGATTTCACGTGCGACGCCTTAGAATCGCACAGACGAAAGTATATTATCTCGGTTAAGTCATTAAAATTAAATCATCCCGACTCAAAAGCGATTCTCTGCTCCTCTCTGCTTCCGTGAAATTACGATATCTCCAAAAACGAAACGCGAGAGGAATGTTTGATCGGATAGAATGACCGGCAGGAGACCCTGGGCATCACACGGAGCGACAACGAACTCGATTAATCGTAGAAGACATTAGTGAAACGAGCGTGACAGCACCGTTGCGCGAGATGAAGCATAATTCTACTTCCTGCCTTATTGGGGGGCGTGGTGATTGCGGCAATTTATGAATTCTTGAATTTTTAACCTCCCACCACCCCAAACTGTGTACTCCACCGCTCCTCTCGTCCAAACTCCCCTCGTCTTCTTCCGTCCTCGCGTCGCATTCAATCAGTATTATAACTAATCGAGAATAAATTTACTGGCAACGCGTCCTCGCGTAGCACAAACAATCGTGTGAAAAAATTCCTACTACGTGTTCACCGAGGTAGTAATTTATGAAATACCTACGCTACCAATAAATTGATTTATGATCATAATTATTCATGCAAAAATTATACAAATCTAAATTTCAAAGTTTTCGCTCGATCTTCACACACGATTTCAATAATCCCAATTATATCGCGAGAACCACCCATAATCTAGAGATGTTGCTATTCCAATTACATGACATCATATTGTATAATTTTCTTGATACACTTGTTTCCTGAATAACAATAACAACAGTTTTATTATGTGGTAAATACTTTAACTCCTTTCAAATTCTATTTTTATTGATGAATGTATTGTAAACAACTTAAATGAAGTAGGTATGTGTTTCTTATCGTTTTTTTTTTAATATTTTAATTTTTTTCCATTGCACTGTCCTTCTCCTTTACTCTCTTTTCGACGGTCCTACTCCTCGAAAGGATATCCGATAAAGAGAAACGATTATAACGAGAAACTACTACTTTGTAACGTGCCGCGGAGGCCGATTAATCGCGGAGAATCTGCCAGTACCGTTGCACGAAATCTGTGTAATTTGTAAACTTTTTTACCGTCCGCAAATGTATAATTTGATTCGGTTTAATCTCCGTCTGGAACGCGACGCAGCCGGGACCGTCAGCGAGTACTTATTACTGTATAGGGGAAAGTGGAAATAAAACGTAACAATCTTTAGATCCGATCAGTTTTTGCCAAGTCAGAAATAAGAATCTTTTCTTGCAATGTCGTTCAATGATCAATAATTTAAAAACATATCTATGTGTCTGGGATTACTCTGCATAATAACCTCAACTAAAGATTAGTGAAATATTTATCTAAACACTCTGCTCGCGTATTAAAAAATACTTTATCAGAATAACTTTATCAGAAAGAATGCAACACACATTTTGTAAATTGTAATCAAAATTAAATTAAATTACAAATCATATTTAACCCTTAAATACACTGTTGAAAATTCTCCTAAAATTCGATCGCTTGCTGTGTGAAGGCGGAATGAGAAAGAAGATTCGGGCTAGGTGGAAAAAAAGTTTGAAGTCTCCCCTATCGACCGATGTGATTGACTAACTTCATGCTCAACTAAAATAATATGGCACAAAAATAAAGTTTTTTCGGGAAGGTCTCCCAGACCCACTTATGTGTTTAAGGATTAAAAATCAATATAAATATTTTTAATAATATTTAAAAGGCTCTTGAAAATCACTTCATATATTGTTAACAATAAGCATTGCAAAAAAATAAAATGCGTGAGCTATAAAAAATGCAAAACATTTTCTATGGATATTAACTATTTCTTTAGTATTTATTAAATAACCATTCCGAGTACTTCCGTTACATTTAACTACACATGACGCGACGGCGCGCGGCGTCAGTAACAAATCATTTCGCGCGGCAACAAAAGACAATGTTGTAATTATATGCCGCCTTATAATTACCCCCCTTTTAATATTGAACAGAACGACCGAAAGTAACGAGCGACCGGACGCGCGAGTTATCATTTCATTAAGCGGCGTCACCGGCCAACGATAAGAACGTCGGGCTATTAAGAAACGGCCTCGATTAGTTATTGAAATGGCTTTAACGAAGCGGTTGTAATTTTTGCGTAGGGTTTAGATTTGTTCGTTTACTAATTTTGTGCTAATGAGCGGCGTGCCGCGCTGATCGGTCTGCACCTTAACGATTATCCCTCCGTCGCTCCTTCCGCTCCTTCTGGGAACGCCTAACGGAATAAATCACGCACATACATACACACATGTGAACACCGATCTAGAAAAAAAAAAAAAAAATTTCTCATTGAGATATTCCAGATAACGGACAGGCGGAGATTGCGGGATTTTCTCGACGCACGATGTCTCTCGATCCACGACAAATTAACCCCCTCCGTGTCACATTGTGTACTAACGTGGCAGATATATGTGCAATAACTGGTTTTAATCGCCGGGTTTTGTGTTTTGCTCCCGTTTTTTTTTTCCTTCCCCGCAAAACGGGACAGAGAAGCGCCGATGCGCTTCGTCGGCCTCCGGTGTATGATAATCTGCCCTATTCTGTATAGGCGTTCGGTGAATATCGTTAAGTTTTAACGATCCGCCTTATGGAATGTCACGCGCCGCGTCCTTCGGGCCATCCAGCTCTCACTCTCTGTCTTTCTGTCATTCTCTCCCCCTCCTTCATACGTCTCGCGACGTCTTTTTTTTTTTTGTTCTCCGCGACGCGCCGCCGTTCGCCGGCAATTATCTCGGAAAGCGCGGAAAGCTGTAAACTTTAACGATTGTCTCTAAACGGCTCGTAAAGCGCACGTTAACGAATTTGCGAAACTGAAATCCATCATCGGTAGACATAAATCGTCAACCTGCGAATGTACGGACGGCCGAACGGGCACGAAAAATATCATGACTTGGCGCTGCAAGAAATTTTCCCGAGGTCAGGTCCCTCCGTCCTCGTATAAACCCTTGCGGTGCGCAACCGAAATCTTAAAACCCCAAAAGGATGCTGCATCTTTGATGAGAGAGTTTCAAGATCTTTCTCAAATCTTCCCTCGAACAGACATTAATAATAAGATGATGTCCCGCACGCTGTAAGATAGAAGCGCCTTTGCGTTGGAGAAAACCCGATCAAATATGTAAGCTAGGAACAGCTAGTAGGGGCATGATATCAATTTCTGGTTACATCTCTAATTATTTTAGTAAATTTTTCTCGATATCTTGATTCCAAAATACTTTTCCGCTCTCAATCTTACAAGAGATGCCATATTATAACCATTCATATTGAATTCGTTGTGAATAGTATCTGTGTGCCTCTAATCTGATCATATTTCAAGAATATTCTTACATTGATAACTCGATATGCCGCCATGTCTGCATTAATAATGAATTAATAATTTTTCGAGTTTATAAAGTATTCGTCGTCAATAAAATTTAACGCATACTTTGTTACATTAAAATAACACGATATTGCAAATGACAAAATATTATATTTTGCGAAAGATAACCACTTAATAATTTTTCTTACTCTGTCAAAGTATTAAAAAGATAACATTTTCTATTACATGCTGTACAATCTTTTAACGGTAATTTTATTGGTTACATTGTGTCATAGAAATATTTTCTAAAGTTACCTGAAGAAAAGGATTCTAAAGGTATTATAATCGCTCGTAAATTTTCTAAAAAATGAAGAATATTCCAACCCCTTCCTTCTTTTGACCTTTCGTTTGTTAACACCATTGCAAATCTGCCTGTTTCCGCGACCAAAGAAATAAACAATTGTGTATTATATAATAATGTAATAGAGTTATTTAATTAAAAACAAAGCCCCGGTCTCCCCTATGCGTCAAAATATTGATCGTATATTATAAGTGAGAAAAATAAAAGTATAACTTTATTATTAGAGAGATATTCGACCGATAATGTACAGCATACAAATTGAAACAAGAACGCCTTCTATGGTCAAGCTAGATCTTAGTGCTTTTATATATTTTACTTGTGATTTTTATATACCTTTTTTCAAATTCAACCGACCGCGCCGAATTACTTTTCCGGTCATAACACAGCTATAAGTTGAACATGAATTTGAAAAAAGGTATATAAAAATCACACAAGTAAAATATATAAAAGCACTAAAATCTAGCTTGACCGTAGAAGGCGTTCTTGTTTCAATTTGTATGTTATAACTTTATTAATTTATCACGAAAACATTACCCTAGCGTTAAATCATAATTTACTGGTGGCCCTAAAAATGCATTCATGTTTCATGTTGAAAATGCAGGTCTAATATTCTAATAGATAGTTTTAAAAATAAACCATGAAAAATCGAGAATGAATAGAAGAAAGGAAGGGAACATACCCCGTGAATAAGTTCTTAAAACTTTTCACAAGTCATACGAAGGAAAGTCCCAGTTTAGCTAAATGGACAGGCGACGAATTCACAAACCTTTCAATACTTTCTTTTTCTTTTATAAAGGAAAAAAAAAAATAAGAAACCTAAAATTTTCCTGGTATTTATGGTTTATATCGATAACGTGTCATTTAAAGAAAAGATTTGCTTCACAATGAAAATCTTTTCAGTTTTATCGAAACGTGTCTAAATGACGTGTCCAAATTTTCCTCTGCTAAGTAGTACAATTACTGTCTCCGAAAATTAACCGGAAACGTGTTATAATATTAACCGCCATAAACCAATTTATTATTTATCAAGGGACCCTTCAGAAGAGAAAGGGAAGGACCGAGGGGAAAAAAATGACAACCTTAAAAAATGAAAACGGCAGCATCTCTGGGGTTTTCCTTTTTTAAGGCTGTCATCTTTACAATAGATTCATTTACAAAATAACCAGGGACACAGCATGTGCTTTTCTGCTAACGTACAGAGATGTAACGCTAATTACGAACGCGTTGAAGGGTCCGTGGACTAAAATATTAAGACGGTATAGACCACCGGACAGCAGGTAGTAATTTACAGAATACCTAAAGGTACAAGCACATGACATCGACGTCACAGAATACCTAAAGGTACAACAAGCACATGACGTCGACGTCGCATTGAGATGATTGGTGGTGAAACTTACCTGCGGACACATCTTGCATTGATACTTCCTCGGCGGATGCGAATGTGGTCCACCAAGATGGGAATTGAGATGCGACGGGTGGGAGGGTTTCACGGTGAGTGGTTGTGGAACCACCAAAAGACTGGCTGGTGGACTTCCACTGCTCGAGCCGCCAGCGCCCCGATACTGCTCATCGCCTGCAATCATTCATAGATTCGAGACTAGATCGGGATCGCCTTGAGCGATGACGTTTGTCATCGAGGACAGAGACGTGGCGCGATATCGTAAACACCGTCGCGTATGTTTTAATTACTCTCGATTATTATTTCCATCCCGCTGACCTACATCGAGCGTAAAGCGCGCCCCGGCTCGAAAGTGACACAGTAACCGTAGCAATCATTAGTGTTTCCCAAGCACTTAATTGAACGCTGATTATAGATCGAGTGTACGATATATAATCGTCTCACGACGAGCGAGATTGTGTTCCGATGAGGAACTTTTTTTTGCCTTTTGCAATTTACTCTCCGGGTTTAAAATACAACGCAAGGTGTCAATACGTCATTGTCCGTCACGCATTAATTTCTAGTTATTATTAGAATACGTAATCGAGCTGATATACGTAGTATTTATATCGAGTCCAACGAGCACTGCTTAGAGTTTTGCGTGCGATAAGGAGATTCATTCGTCATGAAAGCCACTTTTTTTTTTGCACGAGCTATTGTGACTCGCGAGTTATCGGCGAATTCTGTAAGGCTTCGGGCGTTTCTCGCTTACGTTTGTCGCGATAAATGGTACGCATAGATCTGCGCACGAATACAATTATCTACGTACACATAGGCGTGCGCGCCGTGCCGCGCGACAGTGATACCGAGAAAGAGGCACACGGACAGAGCGGTCGCGAGCGGTCGAGCGGTCGAGCGGTCGACCGACTGATGCAACAGCAGTCGACGGCGTGCAAGGGGCAAGGATCCTGCGGGTTGCAAGGACGAGCGATCCTGCGTTACGAGTGTGCCTGTCATTAAGACGAGTTCTCAATATCGATCGGCGCACACAAACGCGCGAGTGGCGCTCGGCCGACAGGTTGAGTTGGCTGTATCATCGCGCGGCTGTGCCCCGTTCGCGGTACTCGGCTACTACTTTGCGCTCTTACGCATCGACACTTAAACGCATCACGCTCCTTATGCATGCAAGCCTTTGCAAAAATATACCGTCATCCTTTCGGCGCGAGAGCATTCACGAGATTACTTCTCGCTGTCTCGCGCGCTTGAATCTATCGAGAGATAACTCGCCCGATCGGCCCGATAAAGGCGAACGATAAATATCTTGGGTCAATTTATTTAATAGCCTTTTTCGAAATCTGGCTTATGAAACGAGTCGTCAATTGCAGAAATTTTGACAAGAGAAAAGAAGCTATTTATTTTACTTTAATTTATGTTAATAACATAAAAAGCAACAGAAGTAAAAACGAAAGTATCTTCCCAGATTTTTACTTCTGCTACTTTTCAAAGAAAAAAAAAATACATTAAATATTCAAAATTTAAATATACTGATATTTGTCATTGTATTTTGAATAACTAATTAATAAAACTCATTTTAGGTGATTTATTATTTTACAATAAGCAGCAAAATTCAAATTCTGTCGTATGATTTTAAATATGATTTTAAGTGCGATAAATAATATTTGAAGAATTAAAAGATATTTCATGTTAATAAAATAAAATAAGATAAATAGCTTCTTTTCTCTTGTCAAAAGCAGCAAAAGTAAAAACGAAAATATCTGGGAAGACTTGCTTTTCAAGGAAAAAAAAAAAAATTAAATATTCAAAATTTAAATATGCTGAAATTTGTCAATGTATTTTGAATGACAAATGAAACTGATTAATAAAACTCATTTTAGGTGATTTATAATTTTACAATACGCAGCAAAATTTAAATTCTGTTCCATGATTTTAAGTAATGCGACAAACATTTGAAGAATCAAAAGATATTATTTTTCAATGACAGAAGTATACATTAAAAATGCACGCGTATATTGCAATGCACGGCATATAAAATTATAAATAGAAATCCAACGTGAATTATAAATCATTTAACGTGGGATTAAATGTATCGCCGAGGTGTTATTAAGGACAATTGGGATTTGTAAATGATGCCCATCGGCATTGACGCATATGATATGGAGATACGACATTGCTGGCTCCGCTTACCTAACAACGATTAATGTCGAATTACAAGATTAATCGCGATACGAAATCCTTTCGTTTTAGGAGCATCCTTCCCCGCCGCCTTCAAGAAAGTCGGCACATACCAGCGGTAAAAACGATCGGAAGCGTTATTGGCATTAAACGGAAGAAGTTACAATAAATTACGTACTTGATCCGTTTCCTGCCAATAATAGAAAAGTTATCGTTCGACCTTGTACAACGAGCAAATGCCTCAAACGCAGAGTATCCCACTCGCTCGGACACTCGTTTAAGCAGTTTTATGGCTCGACCGTGCAACAAGAGAGACGTCTGTATTATAATTTTTAAATTCCGGTTTGCATGTCGTAATCCGGATAAAATATCATTTCTGTCTCATTTTTACGAAACGTTGCGAAATTCTGAAAAAAACGGAGGGGGAGGGGGGAGGGGGAAAAGGAAGAAAAAGAAAAAAGGGAAACTGATGATTCCCCTCCTCCCCCTCCAATAATGACTTCATAATATATTAATAGCTCCTTTACGCCGCTTCGCGATTGCCGCTTGCGCGCATCCTCCGCTCGTTAAGTTCAGTTCAGAAGCGAGGACCCTTCTCTTGCAAGGACGGGAGCATCCCGTGACTTTTACGACAATGCACGTCGAGTGCGTTCGGTGAAGTGTGCGCGTAGGCGGTGAAGATGCGCTTCTCTGAAGCCGACAGCCTACGCGCGTCGATTTCGCTTAGAATCGACGTTGAACATGCAAAGGATACTCGCGAGAGTTCATGCGTGCCAGACATTATGTGCAAGAGTGTCGATCCGCGCGTAATTCAAGTAGGCAACGCGACAAATAGACAAGTAGACCTCGCGCGCTGCCGCTTTAATCCGTTTATTTAAATCGCATCGATATGACGAGATTTACAAAATTTATGCTCGCAACGAGCGTTTGAGAGCGCTCGATACTCATGTTAATTAACGATAATTGTCAAATCGATGACTATTTGCAAATTAGAGCGAATCTCTCCAGCACAAGTGTTTCTAGACTGTCAAAACAAATGGCATTGATTTTTAGAAAATAAACGCGATGTATTATATAACATTTAGACGTAGCGTTAACACAACAATTTAACAAAACGCTAGGTTTTGTACATGTATGAATATATATATAAAAAATCTACATTGTGTACCTTAATTGGTTTAATACTTTTTTTTTAGATCAGGGCAATTAAATGAATCAACGTCTGCGCGGAATCTCGAAGTAATCGCTAGGTGATGATAATACTGCAGCGTAATGAGAAAATTGCGCGAGTATAACGAGTATAATATCGAGCGCAGCATCAAAGTTCAAGGCGCGGACGTATCTAATGCGATGCAATTCCCAATAAGCTTCGTCGCTGAAAACCGCTTACGTAACATTTAAAACATTACGCGTATACCTGTCGAATATAGAATTTATCGCGATCCGCGACACGCGCGACACGCTTTATTGCACCGCGTGTCTGTCGCGCGCGAATCCGTGCGCGACAAACGTTACGCGGCCTTCTTTCTCGCCTAATTACCCGGCGCACGGTGTTGCGGCTTACGCAATCGATAAGCGCGCATATATGCTGCAAGTCGAAACCATAATCAGGCGGAGAAGGTTTGAGACAGGTGTGAACGGTGGATATTTCCGAAGCGAGTTAAATACACGTAGGACGCTATTATTAAGAATTTATTTATATATTTCACGCAGCAATTCGCGGCGGTGCGGCGACGGGCGATCGCATTTCTCTTTTTTAATAAACACCGCCTTTTCTACACGAACGCCGGCGCGCGCGCGCTGGGAAGAATTTTTCTCTCCCCTCCTCCTCTTCCTCCCTTCTCCCACAATCGCGCGTGTCGTAAAGTTTATCTAACTCGGTTTCCGATCTCCTTTGTAGACGGCGTTATGTAAATTTACAAATGTTAATTACATGCACGCCATTTTAATTTCAAAGCGGCACGGGGGCGTTCCATCGTTTTCATCGCGTAGGGACGGCGGCGCACGTGGATTATTTATCAACTTCGCGCCGTCGCCGCCGTCGCCGCCGCCGGTGGCTGAAGATTTGCACAATATGCCTCCTTGCATTAACCGAATTCCGCGCGGGCACGTGGAATAAACTTGAAACCTCGAGACGACGACGCGAAGTCCGATTTGCCGTCGGATAATCGGCGATCGCTCTCCGGCTCTGCGCGCGCGATTCGCTTCTAGGAATAGACATCTTGCAAATCATCGTCCCCGTCGATTCCAGCAACGATGCCGCGCCGCGCCGCCGCTCTTTTCGCCTAATCGACCAATCTCGGAGCGAGAGCGAGATATACGTAACGTTCTCCTCGCGGCATAACTAATTGATCTTTCCAGCGCGCTTGAACTCGATAATTATCATTTACATGCGTGATCTCGTGCACGCAAGAGTCGCGGTACTCTTTGGCCGTAGCACCGGCGATCGAAGGAGAGACGGTGC
>QKQZ01033649.1:0-15472 GCA_003595255.1 Solenopsis fugax
GGAGCTCACGAAGGCCGTCAAACTGGTGAGCGAGCCGTTACTGCCGCTCGAGACACAGCCCGCTCCGTGCCAAGGCCGTCTTCCCGCACACGCCCGTTGCCACTGTCGCATGTCTGATGCACGCAAGAGCTATGCGAATTGTGCAACACATTGCGTACTCCTTTCCTTTCTCGCGAAAGCATGAGTATCCCCTGCGCACCTAAGAGCGTCGCTCGAAACCGATACGAATCGCGTGCTACATGGAGGAGAACGGTACGCGGATTGTCGTAATCACGGGGAGTTCGATCTCGGATGCTTATGGACACGAGGAAGTGCGCCTTACCCTTACGTCAATTGTCAATTGCGGTCTCGTCCTGGTGGGATAGCTATAGAGAACGCTTTCGCGTAACTGTGGCATCGAACTCCGTCGACCGGTCTGTTATTCCTGACCTGGTGTCCCAGTCGTCGCGTTTCCATTATTCAGAGAGATAAACGATTGTTACACAGCGTCAGTATTGAAGCTTGCTGATAATCACATATCGATTTGTAATCCCCGAGTCTCTGAGTCGGAAGTCTGAAATCGAGAATCGAAATTGCGATCAGTGACGTCAGAAGCAGCCTGCAATTTCAGCCAATTTCAGCCGCCTCGCGCTATTTACCCTTGCATGTTTCGCTGTTGCACGTTTTATCGCATGTTTTTACGCGGGCTCTCTCACGCTCGAGAATCGTTTAGTCGTGACGAACTGCCCGAAATAAATTGCGCGCACGTACGCGGCGATTGCTCTTGTTATTATTTCCGTAACGTCTCGACAAAGTTTCTGATAGGAAACGTTTCGAGGCTCGTTAACCCGAAATTTGATTAAAGATTTAATAACTGGAAACGCACGCGAAATGTACGGCTCGTATGAGTTTTCACGTTACTTTGGAAAGTGCGACAAAAACCAGAGGAGAAACAGTCCGGAGAATCTCGGTCGAGATCGAGCTATTTAACGATCTACACGAGGAAAAGGAGGATCAGGAGCGAATAAGGAGTTCAGGAGCGAAGACAAGTGAACCGAAGTTTGTAGCACGTTGTGCACGTGAAAAGGGGGAAATCGAGAGGCGTATACATGTATATATGTGTGACGTCGTGACCTGCTCGTGCGGGTTAATCGCGACGACGCAGCGCGGCTCCAAATCGAACGCTCGCACGGGGACGACGATCAACGCACGACTCCCCGCGGTTCCTCGATGTATCGTTCTGTGCATGATCAAACGCGAAATTTCGCTCTCTGGCGAGTCTCGTTCGTTTCGCTTTTCCGCTCGCAAGAACGAGACGTCGCCGAGGAGTGAGTCACTTTCGCTGAAGCCTGACTGGCTGGCCGCGCTGACATCTCATTGACAGCCGCGCGGATGTGCGTTGTACGGAACAGCTGATAAGAGTCCCGTCCTTTTCACCTGAGCTTCTTTTTGTCGCGTGTCCTTTTCACTCCATGATTATTGATCGCACACTTATTTTATCTTCTCCGTGTGCAAAAAGCACTCAAAAGAGACAGATCTAAAATTGTCTCTACGGTTTTGGAACGCTGCTGGGTTGTGTCGGTAGATGTGGGACAAATTGGTGTTAGCTAAAAATGGAAGTGCTCGTTTGAAAGTAAAAACACGAGGTAAAAGCGCACTTCACATTTCTCATAAAATCATTTGCTTTCACTACGAAGAGCTTGTTCTGCGTTTATAAAAAGAGAATCTCATTGCGTACTTCATATGTGTAGTAGAAACATTGGGAACTTTAAGATGCACCGATACGTTTCAATCATGTTCTTCGTGCTTTGTTTTAATACATTTTTATTTCGATGAGATTAACACTTGCGTGTCTCATGCAGGTCTATGCCCAAAGTCTCTATGGTACCGTGGTCTTGGACGGTGATTCCTGGTTGGTTTACTGGCTGGATCGTGCATTGCGCCATGGGCTGCGTGTAGAGAGACATGGATATTGGGGCACTGCTAGAGAACTTAGTCATCAAGACACAGTCGTAGTCATACACGCACTGCAGAGTGTATTAACTTCTATAGGAAAAGGTATGCTTTGATGTCTCATCATAGGAACAATGACTTTACATTTATACTTTCTCTCTACTGTTTGATTAAAATACACCTTAATATACATACAATCATGCCTTTATCTTATCATAAAGCTTTTGAACAGATTAAAACCAGTGATGTGTCTTATTATAATTAAATCGTGTGTGCCTCTGCATTATACATGTAAAATATGATTATATTGCTTTAAAATAGATATTTGAGATAAACTTCTATAAAAAATTTTGGAATTTCAAGCATTTTTATTTGGAGGTGCACATTTATCTACTTATAAAATGTATCTAAAAATTTCAATATTTTCTTTATTAATATTCTTGAATTTGTTATTCATATCATGCAGGTCGAGCATGGCTCTATCACACTCTGAGCGAAGGCAGTTTTGAGAGCTATCTGGCTTGTTTACTGCGAGACACGAAGACGTTAAAGAAACAGTACTTTCCACATGCACTCGTGAGAGATGTCGATAAGACCAATCAACTGGTTAATCTTCTTGCCGGTCTGGAGAACGTGTCCTTCACATTGCAATTGGTATGTTAAATGGATGTTGTATGAAGAATAACAACTTATAAATAGTCTACGAAACGTTTAGCAAGCGATTGCACTTTTATGCAAAACCGTATCAACTTTCTCTCTTTCTCTTTCTCTTCTCAACGTTCATGTCATGTAATTTTTATTCTACTTATACACAGATACTAATATCACCCCCTGGTTACACTTATCGCACTAATGAATAACATCAATCATATAACAAGAGCTACACATATATGCAGTTTGATAGATTGTTGTATATAAAGTTACAAGGGGGCAAGAGATTATCATGTTATTTGCGAGTACACACTTTATTTCGGATTACATATCGCTCGGTTTGCTTATTCGTGGAAAGTTCCTGCTAATATGTTGCTAGAAAAAGAAAGATATTCACACAGAATTATCTGAACTTGTTAGATTAATATGGAGTTGATAACATTACGATGTACTGTGTAATAAAACTAATATTGTGTTACATAAAAATTGTATAGGATGTGACCTATTTGGACATCTGCAATTACATGCCACAGAGGCCTATGAGCGTAAATCCATCGGGAACAGTCTTGTCATTGCATCTTAGGTCTTCTAGCGTTTCGAGTCTAGCCTCTCCGGGGGACAGTGGTGTTGCATTCGACAGTGACATGGACATTGCAAATGAAACTGATGGAAGCAGTTACAAAGAGGTAAGATATAGAGACTGAATTAAAATTGTGCAGAAAAATCTTTATGTCAATCGCGAATAGTATATAAAAATATATAAATTTTAACAGGAGGATTATTCAATGGATGATATTCCTAAATATCGGAATAATAGGTACAAAACGATCAACAATCGTATGGAAGACAATAAAAATTTTGGATCTAGTGATTCGAGCGAGGATGGCAAGACGCCAACGCAATCACCGGCAACTAAATTTCAGACTGTTATAATGACAAAAAATGATATAGTCAACCAGAACGTAACACGAAAACTGGACGATAATGAAATGAATTGCTCCAGTTTGGAAACTCTTAAAGAGTACAATTTCTACAGTAAGAGTCTGGATGAGAGAAAATTGGATGAAACGAACAAAATTGATAATGGCGTAAAGGACCGCAGTAAGAGAGGCACTTACTATAGCGACAGTCCTGCTTATAGCTTTAAGAAGAATATAGATCCTCGTAATTCTTATGTAATCAATAATGATACGAATCTATTAGAGCTGAGCATGACAATCTCTGATTGTGACAACATGGATGCGCCTTATGGCATTTTGAATACGATCAATATGACCGACGCCAGCATTCTATCTTCCTCCAGTTCAGAGGCCATAGTACAACGTAGGCAGCGTAAAAAGAAACGAGGCGAAAGTAAGAAACGAGTTAGCTTCCACGAGGACATACTGAAAACGATGAAGTTAGAAGATGACGAGAATTTTACTGATTTCTCCATGAGTTTCTTGCTGCCTAGCTCCGTTTTAAAGAGGGACGCTCAGAAAGGCAGGTACAGTTGGTGCGCGCACGGAGATTCGCCGTATATGCAGAAGAACATGAATGCCGGCAGGAACGCGCACTCAGATTGCTACTCGTTCTCATCATCATCGTCGAGCACGTTTGACGGTGATGGAGCTGATAAGCAGGAGTTGTCGAAACTATGCATTGACATGCCATGTCAGCGCAACTGTAGGTGCAATTGTAGTTTATCATTATCGGAGCGCGGAGCGCCGGAGGGCCAGGAAGACCCGGGAAAAAGTCTGAGGCCTAAAATGGAAATAGAATTGGGAGAAAATGAGGCGCAGGAAGCTTACATCGTCGAAAAGGCGTACGGTAACATTGTCGAGGATCCGCCAACCAAACTGGAAATGCCGCAATCGATGGATTCGAAAAAATATGCCAATTCAAATGATTGGTCGGACGCGGACAGCGTTACAACAACATCCGAACTGGATGAACGCAAGAGTAATCGACACTTGGCCTCACCGTCGAGGAAACGCAATATGACGGCGATACTAACGGGTGAGAGTAGTAGTAAGCTTTTGGTGCCGCCTTTGCGTCAAGCACCATCAAAGACGTCGTTATTGAGTAGATTTCTAAAATCGATTACTGAGAGAAAGTTTGAGATCAAGAAGAACAAGAAACCTCCGAAGGTGAATACTTTGTATATCAAAGGCATCAAGACGAGTTACAATTCTTTCAAAGATTTTAATGATAATCTCGACAAAGAGATCCAGGAGAACGTGGCTGCCGAAAGGCAGGAATTTAGCGGCGAGAAAGTGAGCTTGAAGCTGCGTGAGCTTTTTAAGAGACATATCTATCGTGACAAAACGGAAGAGCTGTATAAAGTATACAAGGTGCGAAGTTCATATATGACGAACGGCGAGAGCAAGCCAATGATCGCGTTATTAACGGACAAGACGCTGTATCTAACCGGCTCAAAAATGGACCATTCTTACAGTAACCAGTTCGTTATTCCTTACAATGAACTAGATGTAATTATGGTAAGAAATATTTAAATAATATTTATTTTTCCCTTGCATGTACTTTGCTAATTAATATGTGTTTGTTCTATAGATCGGCCCAAATGCCCAAAGTATTTTAATTTCCAATGCCGATTGCGAAATGCAATATCTATTCTCCACTGGCAGCTCGCAAACTACCTCAGAATTAATCGGCCATTTAGAAATGGCTATGAGACGATCACCGACGAAACCGAGGCTTCCTGCTGTTAAAGAACTGAATTATGAAGATATGCGTATTCTAAAAAATTCAATTCTTATTGATACGGCTGTGCATCCCGTACGTAAACTATTTTTAGAAATTGTGAAAGAGTAGCTTTGTTCCTTAAAAAAACTTCTCAAAATAAATTAAAAATAAATTTTTTAAGAGAAAAATCACTTATCCCAACTTTTAAAATTTCATTAAAAAATTTTTTATATCATGTAGGATTTTATTACAGGATTTACTTTTAATGTTTTCCGTTGCTTTTATAGGACGAGAAAATAGAACACTACAGTCTTATTTATATAGAAGATGAACACATGTCGCCGCCTAGTACGCCGTGCGGGCCAATGAAAGAAGGCGATCTGATGTTCCGACCGCATACCTATCAGCACTTGCATCCGAACGCACCCACGCATCCCTGGGAGGCCGGCTATTTTGTCCTGAAAGGCGGAGTAGTTTATATGTTTACGGATTCAAATCAGCGACTTCCCAAACGTGCCATACCGTTGAAAGGCGGCTTATGTCAAGGCTGTAGAAGGATTCCTAATTCTCATCGACCACACACCTTCGAGATACTGTTGAAGCCCAACAAGTCGTACCAATTCGCCGCTCCGGACGAATACGTGGCTTCCGAATGGTTACAGAGCTTTGTGCAAAGTGCATCGGGTCTGTTCGATAGCACGGAAAAGAGAGAGCCGTTGCCTTGCAGTCTTGTCATAACTACGAAACACCTAGTGGCGATGAAAGAGGTACATCCCGGCACGCAGAGAGGTCAAACACTCTCGTGCGCTTCCATCAAGGATCTAGCAGCGTTTAGGGTGCCATTGGTACAACAGTCATGGTGTATACTGGTAAATATATGTCAATCAAGCATAAATATGCACAGTTAATTCTATGTTTTTTTCGTATAACTGGAGTTCATTGTATCTGCAGGAATTTGCGTGTCGAGAAGTGCACGAGAGCAGCGGTGACTGGGTCATATATTTCACGAATTATAACGAGCTCTGTGCTTTTAAAGAGGTCTTAGAAACATTATGGACGGATGCAAACTTGGTAGGATAAATCTCGTGAGCAATACATTGTAATGTTATACGCAAGTGCTAATGTAAATTTTTTTATTTTTGCAGGGTGAGTTTCCTATGGCAACACTTCCACCAGAGGATAAACTGCAGCGACGTTGCTCAGATGCCAGCAGGGATTTGGAACAGGCCTGGCGATACCTGCTGCCACCAGCTTTAGAATAAACGGAAGATATACCAGTAGACAATATATACACCGTCATCTGAGAAATTATTTTATCATATTGCCATAAAAGAGACTCATAAAACAGAACGTAAAGCAGATCTCTCGTGACAGCACGTGAATATCCAGGTAACTATATGAGAATTTGAACATTAATATATCGTATGCCAAAGATGAGTCGCTTATAAAAACATAATATAAATCTTTCTTTCTGTTGCAAATTAAATGCCATATATCTGTCACTTGGAACTAGAACAATCGGTGTTATTTTGTGGCTTATAAATAGAATCTTATAATAGATATCCTTATTTGGACTGACTTATGGCATTAATATGATAAATTTCTAATTTCAAGATACAAATATATGTGCAATATATTCTCGCTATATTGCGATGTTGAGATGAGAGATTGTGAGCATTATCTTGCATATAAGATATAAGTTGCCTCAAACATATAGATAACTATTTAGGGATATCGCAAAATGGTGCATTATCTTTCTTGTAGCGTAAGCCACCATAATATTATTAATTTATAATGACGCAAAGAATGTAATATAATTGATAACTGTGAGACATTATTGATTACTATATGGATGTCTATATATTCACATATATTGAAGAGACAAACCAGTATGCATTTGAATACGCACGATTGATATTAAAGTAGATATTTATCGTCCGAGATGATATTATAAAATTCAGAATCACTTAAAGCAACTTTGACAAAGAATAATAAATACTTCATAAATCGCTTTCGAAATTGATATATAATTTAACATTCCTAATGTTATTTATAATTACAAATCGATTTTACTTTTAATGTCAAGACTTTCTTAATATTATCTTGTGGTATGTCCCAAATTTATAAAATTTGACTCCATATCTATTAATTTTTTAAATGTATAAATAAAATATGAGTATAATATAATTGTATTATATGCATAATATATTTAGTTTAATATAATGTAATATTATTTTAGTTCAAATATAGGTTGTATCAACTTATGTTGCGTCATGCATTAGAATTTTTTAATAATTATTATTATATGAAATAAGAGTAAATCAACACTAGAAGTACCAAGTGGTTATTATTGACAGTATCTGTTTTTTAGATTAATATTCTATTTCTCATATGTATAGACAGGATTTAAAAATTTTCTATTTTTTATCAATTATTTATTTTTATATTTTATGAAATATTTGATTTTTTTATCATTTCTTTCTTTATTTAGTAAATAGTGATTCACTCGTGTTTTTAGTGAGTTGAAAATATTGGTGCTTTTAGTGTTAAAGTTACACAAAGATTATACCAAAATGATTATAAACAAGTTACGCTTCAAAAATTATTGATTATTTTAAATATGCTTATACTATGATATAAAACTGCGAAATATATAAAAAAAACTATATAAAAATAAATTTATTTGTGATATAATACAACATCATATATACATATATCAATATCGCTGGGAATAAGATATTTGTTATGATCTTTTTAAGTTATAATCTTGTGTTACCATAAAAGCTACATGAATGGATGCATTCTGAATATTGCATTGTGAATAAATATTTAATTTTTGCATTATTTCATGTAGCTTCATACGTGATTGTGATATGCTGTTAAGTAATAAGTGTCAGCTGTTGTTAAGTTCATAAGATTCCTATGTGAGATTTATGTAAATTAAACAAACAAATACCGTGAAGATAAAATCAGTTTTATATGTTGGCGCTGTGTGAAAAGTATGCGGAGTTAAATTTTGTACAAGTTACAGCCAGCATGTTCTAAATATTACATCTGTATACCTTTCACACAAACAAAAATTCTGTATCACCATACACACAACCTGCAAGTTTATGATGAATAAAAAATTAATAAAAGTATACAAAAAGAGAATTTGATTGAACAATTATTTCGTCCATCTTTTTACATTACTTGCAAATGTAATATATTTTGAAAATGGAAAGCAATGAGAATGAAACATCCTAATCAAAGTTATAATTTTATATAGATTTCAGTAGCAACGATAGATATTTTCTTAATCTTTTATTCTGTACTGTATTCTCAACTCTATATATCGTATAGATTTCACGCATTATTTAAGATTTGAAAATTTTCAATGATATAATTTTTTCATCCTAGTTATATAGATCTTTAAGAGGATCCTAAATACCGATTGTATTACAGAATAAATTAATTTTCGAATATGTTTGACAGATCACAAAATCCTTTTGTAGAATAAAAGTACGTACTAAAAAAAACTTGGACATGATAGATTTTACGAAAAAATCGAAAAAAAGAAGAAGCCTGAGAGTGGCCATGCCCATAATTTAGCTGATACGATTTTTCGAAACACCTCTACAACGTGGACATACATATTATGTGTAGGAATTGTAGGAAAGCATGTCACCCGCGTGGGTTGGCACACCTGACGAAAGGAGTTCGGAGCGCGCGTACACGAACTTCAAATTTTTCCTAGCCTAACTTTAATCGGCTTTCACGCGATTCATTGAGTCGTCTTGTCGCGATTCATGCAAGCGTAATCGGAACGAGGCATGAATACTGAAGCGTGGAGGCAAATAAACATTAGATATAAATGAATTGACTCACCGTTCGCCGCTGATCGCTCCGTCCAGCTCCGTCCAGCTCCGTCCAGCTCCGTCTCGGCCGCAACTCTCGAACATTCGAGATCCAAGATCCTCCTGACGATTCGTCTCGATTCACACTTGGCACGAACGCGCGACCCTTCGTTTTTGGCACTACCAGTCACGCGCGTCGGAAACTCGGGATACAAACAGATACGAGGCAACGAAAACAATGCGAAACACGATTGAACACGACACTGACGACACGACGACACGACTTCGCACCATGCATCGTATCTCCAACACGACGAATATTGGCTGTATTGGCAGTCCACTTTCGACACTCCATGGTACTCTCGAAACACTCGCTCGCGTCAAAAACTAGTACGGGACGACGAAGATGCGAGCTGAAATGCGCTGCGACTACACGCCGTCCTGTCGCCGTCTTGCCTGACCGACTGATTTGGACTGATTGACCATGATTGACTAACCATTGCCGGCAGTCGGCACTGCGTAATGGTGTGACGTCACGCCGTGCCTGCGCCGCTACGCGGTGTCGCTCAACCGGCAACGGCGGCAAGCGGCAACAAGGTCAGTCAGTCGGTAGCACGGTATGGTAGTCAGGCAGGACACGCGTCGCGGCGCATTTCAACTCGCGTGACCTTGCGTCGTCCCGTACGAGTTTTTGATGCGAGCGAGTGTTTCGAACAGTGCCGTGGAATGCCGTGGAATGTCAACAGTGGACTGAAGTGTCGGACGTCCGTGCCAATATTCGTCGTGTTGGAGATACGATGCATGGTGCGAAGTCGTGTCGTCGTGTCGCGTTCAATCGTGTTTCGCATCTTCTCCGTTGCCTCGTATTCTGAGTTTTTGACGCGCGTGAGTATCGGGATTCTCGAAAGCGAAATATCGCGTGTTCGTGCCAAGTGTGAATCAAGACAAATCGTCGTGAGGAGGATCTTAGAGCTCGAACGTTCGAAAGCTGCGGCCGAGACGGAACTGGACGGAGCGACCAGCGGCGAACGGTGAGTCAATTTTTACTCATATCTACTGTTTATTCGCCCCTACAATTTGGTATTTTGCCTCGTCCTCATTGCGTTCGCGTAAATTATCGTATCGGTACAGTGCGACGAATCAGTCAGTCGTGCGAAAGCAGTTAGAACAGGAATGATTTGAAATTCGTCTACCCGCGCTTCCTTCGCCAGGTGTGCCAACAGTCGCGAGTGACGTGTTTTCCGAGGTCTACCGTCTACCTGTACATTGGCATTGTAGTATATATCCACGTTGTAGGATGGCGTCTCGAAAAATCGCATTAGCTAAAATCTAAATCGTGAGCATGGCCATTCTCAAGCTTCTTTTCTTTCTTTCGATTTTCTTGTAAAATCTATTCTATTCAAGTTTTTTTTTTGGTGCGTACTTTTGTTCTACAAAAGGATTTTGTGATCTGTCAAACCAATTTGAAAATTAATTTATTTTGTAATGTGATCTGTATTTAGGATCCTCTTAATAATTCTATTAGATAATTTTTATATCTTATACATGATCTATGGTACAAATTATTTAATTAAGCTTATCTATATTTGAGATAATATCAGATAAATTTCAAATGTAAATCTTAATAGAGATACAAAAAATACTACATATATAAACTTATATACTGTATTAACGATCGGATACATTCACAAATATAATAGATGTTCAATAATTTGCTATTCTATTAACAGGAATTGCATCTATGTAGGTACAGTATGACCTCTTGCTCTCTTGGACGTTTTTATCGCTTCTATATCAACGTCCGGAAACTGTTTTTTCACAGCTTCGGGATCCAGATTTGGGAATTTTTTTATCAACATTGCAACATGATTCCTGTCACGTCTGAAAAAAATTGTTTTAAATTAAAATTAATAGATTTAGAGATATATCATGTTACACATATATACGTTATATACAATAAGTGAATAGTAAAAATAATTGCTACGAACACTCTTGCTCTGCGTTTCTTATTCCAAAGTTGCTCCTTGTACAAGTTTAAGAACTTTCGAGTTGCATATCCGCCAAAGCCAAACATGTGCATCTTATTCCATTTTGTGTTCATAAACTTTGGAATGGGATATTGACGCATTCGATGATAAAATCTTAAGCCTAAATGGAGGTAAAAAAGTTAATGTTTTGTATTTAACTTTTCTAAGAGCAAACTTTGAATTCTAGATATATATAGAAAATTATATAAAGGATATAAAGATCTTATACCTAAGATACTATTGACCACTTTTCCAGGTTGCTCTCCTGTCTCACCAGTCTCGAGCAAATAATATGCTCTATTTCTTTCGCGAACAATTGATTCCAAATTATTCATACTGTCTTGAATTTTGTCTAAACGTTCGGGATTCGGGAAAATCTCGTTTGTTTCCTTACATGCCTCTTCCATAGTCATAAGCATGTTACGTTCCTTCAATAACACAAACCTACATTTAAACGTGTTAATCTGTAAGATGTCTAAAGAAAATCAACGGACATACAACTCTCAAGATAGGCAAATCTCACCATAATTTGTGAAGATCTGAATTGCTCTTCAATCTTAATTCATCCTTTTTCCAAGATCGGCCAACCCGAACGTCGTTCTTTCCCCAATTTTTTGGGTCATCAAAGAATTCCATCAAGTCACGACGTTCTGATGTAAAGTGCACAAATGCACAGTGCAAAGCCGGTGTACTGTATTTACAAAAAGAGCACATTAAAAGATTACTTAAAGTTTCAATTTTTATTCTTATTGCTATTTAAGGCAGCATTTCAGCTTGAACATCCATTTGCTCCAATTTTAATTGTCTCGCATTAAAATCCCATTTATTATTAACCTGTCAACAAAAGTATCGCGGCTAACCCTAAGTGCGCGGTAACACCTCGACAAATTTCGCATGTCAAATGACAAAAGATAACTATATGTTAAGAAGATTAAATGTTTACACGAAAAAATATTTCTAAGATTCTTTTAAATTACGGAAACTGAAAATTGCGCTATGGTCGGGGAGACACCGGTGGATGGAATGAAATAACACAAAATATAAGCGACGCAATTCGAGAGAGGGACACGATACGAACCTGCGAAGAAACGCGCGTTTAGGAGACGCGATAACACCTGGGGTCAAAGACAGATTTGTGAACAGTTTCGTTATGCCGCTCATGCTTGTGCTGGCCTGCACGGCCTTTATGAGCGCCGCCATCTTTCCCCGGACTACTCTCTAATCTCTGCACGTCGCCTTTATGGTTCGTCTACAATGGCGATAGTAAGCCTTAAGCCGTAAGAAATTGGCCAAACACAATCGATTATTCTTCTATAAATCAACTAGTATTGGTCAATTTATTTTTTATTCCCTACTGCCAATCCTATTGTAGATGACCCTTTACAGCTCCAATTTCTGCATCAATGGCTGCGTTTAGCAGACAACATGTTGTGGTATTCTTCTAGATCATCCAATCAGACTTTCAGATTTAGAAGAATACACCAATAACAGCAAGCGCTCACTCAACTGTTGAGTCTGCTGAACGCAGCCAATGCCATACAATTGGTCTGTTATCAACTGCACTTTTTGCACACAGTGCAAAACATTGGCAGAAGGTTCCTCTCTGACGTGTGGAGAGAAAAAGAGAAAAGATAAACAGTGCAAGAAGTTCAGCTGAAAAGAACAGACTAGCTAAACAAAATTAATAAATAAATAAAATAGATAATATAATAGTTAATAAAAAAATATTTACAATAGTAATAAAAATTTGTAGGCTCCAAAATTTCTCTGAAGGTTAGCTTAACGGCTGATTTTTTTATTGGAATTGACCAATCGCATTTGTCATTAACTAGGATTGAGCAAAAATACAATCACGGTTGACAATTGATCGATTACGTTTCTACAAGCCCATGTTGACGATCTCAAACCTAACCTAATCAAATATAACACGAGCTAACCTAATCTGACTACGTTTAACGTATATCATGTGCGCGTATTTTCACCGAACATATTTGTGCCTGAATACATAAATCAGTCGGATAAGTGCAGATAAGTGTAAAAGTAACGAGTGTGCAATATCTGTTTCCTGGTTTTTTAAAGTGGCTAAATTGCCAGCGACAGGAGAGAATGTTGCGGAGCGTCTTGAAGTCGAAGTTTGGTTATGAAGATTTCAAAAATGACATTCAGAAGCAGGCTACTACCACCATTCACAAAGGTTTACACGAAACGATAATCTTTTTATTGATCTTGCTCTCCATTTCCATCAAAGTAGATTAATTTTTATCTGGCGGGAGGGGAGGGGGTAATTTACTCTATCATTTTTTATTTTTAAAAATTAGAAAAGGTCAAAGTTAATCTACATTGGTGGAAAGGTGGAAATGGACATTAGTAGCTGCAATACCTTCCTGCTCCAAGCAACTTTTCTTTCTTTCTTTTTTATTCATGAACGATTTCACAAAGTTAATTCACAAAACGATTTTAGGAAAGCAAGATGTATTTGTATGTATGCCCACGGGTTCTGGGAAGTCTCTTTGTTTTCAATTACCAGCGATAATGAAAGAGCAGAAAGTTGCGATTGTCTTCTCACCGCTTTTGGCTCTGATGAAGGTATTTCTTTTTTGTACAATATATTGTTTGTACAATATCAATTTCTCCAACATGTATTTCTTTTGTATAAAAGAACTTAGTGATAGTAAGAGAGAAGTCTTAACATACTTATCAATAATTTAATATTAATGAATGTTGATTTAATTTTTGCAGAACCAAATAGACTTTTTGGTAAGTAAGAAAATAAATGCCTGCTCTTTGAACTCTACCATTTCCAGTAAAGAGAGGAACGCCATTATGAAAGATATACTGTCAGATGTACCAAAGATAAAACTATTGTATGTTACTCCTGAAATGGGAGCGCAACATCATTTTCAGGTATTCCTTTGTTTTTAGATCTCTTGAAAGGAGTAACTGTATCTTCTTTTACAGCTTTATATTTTATCATGTCTGCAATCTGCTTGATAAGATAATGTAATAAATCTGAATTATTTCAAAAGTCAATTGAAAAGACAATATATTAAAATTTAGATTTGGATCCTTTTTTCATTGCAATGTTTAATTTACAGGAAGCTATAATTCAAATGCAAAAGAAGAAAACACTCTCTTATTTCATTATTGATGAGGCTCACTGTTTAAGTGAATGGGGTCACGATTTTAGGCCAACTTACAGGCAATTGGGAACGTTTAAAACATTGTGTCCCAAGATACCTATGGTTGCATTAACAGCGACTGCTGCAAAGCAGGCAAGACATTTAAGATATTGATATTTACGGTTTTATTGATAGTAAAATTATAATATGATCGATATTGTTGCAGGTAAAGGATGATATTCTACAAAGTTTACACATGAAAAACGCAGCTATATTTTCCCAACCGGTATTTCGTCCTAATTTATATTACGACGTGTGGTTTCAAGAAATGTTGGACAAGCCATTTCTACATTTGAAAAACTTTATTTTGGATTCGCTGGGCTCCTCAGATAATTCTATTCCTGTGGTGAGTTAAATTCTACTGTTATCGGTATTCTATGAATTGCGCAGAACTGTAGATTTTTCATAATATTTTTTTTAGCACAAAAGAAATTGTGGTATCATTTATTGTAGAAAGAAGGAAGCGACTGAAATTGTCGCACATAAATTGACTCTCGCGGGTATCAATACGCTTGCGTATCATGGAAGTATGTGATTTTTACAGCATGCTATTACACTTGACTAATGAACTTTAGTGAAAATGATATTTTATTTTAACACTTAATAGGCTTAAAAGCTCAGGAACGTAACGAAGTGCAAAATAAATGGACGACAGGTGAAGTGCCTGTCATCGCGGCGACATGTAGTTTCGGGATGGGGGTCGACAAGGCATCCGTTAGGTAGTTCTGACACTTTCGGAAAATAATATTACACGTTAAAAAAGTTAAAAATATATTTATTATATGAATATGTAGATTTGTGGTTCATTGGACGGTACCTCAGAATATTGCGGCGTATTATCAAGAATCAGGAAGAGCTGGCAGAGATGGCAATCCGGCATTTTGCAGGATTTATTTTAGCAATGAGGAATACGGACCTATTTCATTCCTTATCAAAGAAGAAATCAACCATAAAAATTCGGAACTTGTAAAAAATAAGTGGCAGAATTTTGAAAAGAGTGTTGCATACTGTTTAGAAGCAAAGTATGATCTTTATTCTCTCTCGAGAATTACGTTATAATACATTATAATAATTAAGAATAGAAAAAAATCAATTCAGGAACTTAATATTACTTCGAAGTAAATTTTCGAAGTAAAAAAAAATATATATATATATATATATA
>QKQZ01033652.1:0-19500 GCA_003595255.1 Solenopsis fugax
TAATTATATATATTTTATATATAATTATATATAACCATATATAAATATATGTAAAAATATTTTTTCCGATCTCGTTTGTCGCACGACAAATTTTTTTAAGCGTATTGATTGATTGTAGAATAGAGAAATTCTCGAGTCTCTAGAAATCTTCTATCCTGTGGCTAATCAACACGCTTAAAAAATTTATCGTACGACAAATGTAACAGCACCCTTAGATGATAATTACTTGCCTTGAGGTCGGGAAAGAAACGAAAAAAAGGAAGTAAGAGAGAAAATACAAAGGAGAATAGAAAAAGAGAGATCGATCATGTTTCACATTATTTCATATCTAATTTTCATTCTTTCGCGTATAAAGTGTTGTACGTTATTGATAAAGTTGCCAAGTCCAGAGGATCAAGGGCAAAAAATTCACGATCGACGAGAAACGATATACTCAATTATCGCGAGAGACCTTCTAGCGGGTGGAAAAGTGCACCGCGTGCTTTATTTTTACACGTCCAACCCTTCGACTTGCGGACTGTCGGCATGACTCATGATTTATCGCTGGGATATTTTTGCAATCCACGTGCCGGCCACGCGAACAACAACTGACGTATGTGTACGCAAACGCGGATCGAATTGCAGCGTTTTAGCGTAACGATCGTTACGCGATGCATTCCACCCACACGCTACTAGTTTTTGTTGTTTCGGTACTTTTACGCAAGGATTACAGACGATCGTACAAACAATTTTCATTAATGAAACTGCAAACTCGAGCGGATAAATTCTACAAAAACGGGAAACTTCAATTTTCCGTCAAATCCCCATTTTATAAGCGACCAAGAAAATAAGCACGTATCGTGATAATCCGAAGCAGAATCAGTATTGAAATGAAAATAAATTAGGATGAAAAATACATTACGAAAACGGAAGATTCTTCCGGTTGACAATAAGACAAGAAGAGTAGAATCGATCTTTGCGAGTCGAACGAAACGATCGTTCTGACTTGATTGGCAATAACTTGGATAGAGAGCGAAAACGATTACAGGGTGAAACTCGAAACGCTCATCAGGCCGCAGAACATTCGCTCAACCTCATCAGCACGTAAAAAAGTTCCCGCTCTTTCTTTCTCTCTTTCGTCATTGAGTTTTTCTCGATTCCTCATCAAGCAACTCGATTATGGAAACGGTCTTTTTAACCTTAAGCGAGCACACGGGTATATTTTTGTTCTACTGAAAACATACTAGAAGAATGAAGGCAGATAATATGGAATATCCGTTAAACTAACATTATTCCGATATAAATGTATATTAAGACTTTTAATTTATACAGAACTCTTAAGAAACTGTTACAGCTGTAACGTACAATTCATGAAAGTCTCCAAAATTTAAATTCAACTTCAGTATTAAAACAAAAAGTAAAATGTAGGAAAATCAGGAGGTTGAAAAAATGGGATATAATACGAGTCAGAATACGGTAAATTTCAGGAATAGTAATGAATAATACGATTAAGAAATGATATGCGAATTTGTTTATTTATGTAAGTTAATCAAAATACATTTATATATAATTCATATCTTTATTATATAATGATACTGCAAAAAATAAAATAACATTAACAATGAAAAATATAAAATTAAATCTTAAATCATTAAATTATTATGTAAAATAAACATTATCATCTAAAATAAATATTATTATTCACAATAAAAACGTTTACATTCTTGTACGTGAGATATTTAAATGACAGTTTATATATAAAATAAAAGCCGTTACATATGATAAATAAATATAAAATATGGAAAATTTATGTGAGATATAGTATGTTTCGTAAAAAGATAACCGAGAAAACCGAGAAAATCTGGAATATATATTCAAGGAATTAATTTTTTACTCTTCAAAATCCTTTGAAAGTGAGATGTTCAGAAAAATTTTTGGAATTTTACTTTAAAATTTTGATTTTATTTCTCTTTTTCTGACAAAATTCTTTTTGATCATTTTTCTTGATAATATAAAATGTCAACAATCCATTAGATATACAGATTGATGTACATTTGTTTATACATTCTCGTGTGACTGGCAAATATTTATAAAAAAATTAGTCACAATAGATGACAATACGTAGTACTAAATTGGTGTTATATGTTTAATTACCTTTCGAATTCTATATTGCCTGTGAGTAAAATCAGTGTAGTATAGACAAATCGTTATGTCATATTTAGATTATATTATTTTTTTTTAGGACTTTCTCAAATTTAATATTCAAAATTGAAACTTTTCTATAATTGTGTGTATGATTAAGGAACATTAAAAGGTGTAATAAAATAAATTTATTTTAAAGAGAATTGCATCAAAAAATTCTCTAATCTAAAATAAAATTCCTGGAAAATCGGGAATTTTAACAAAATTCTTTTACAAAATTTGAATAAATATCCTGTAATGTTGAATATTAACAACCTCTCGTGAACACAAGTTTTAATCGCGTTTTCATCGCGTAGATTTCGAAAGCTAATCAAACTTTTTTTAATATTTTCCTGACATTAATAATATTCAAATAGCATTCTTACGTAATCGTTGGTTTTTTTCGGTGTAGGATAATATAACGGAATATAACGGATAATATTCACGCCATCAACCCATTCCCTCGCAGCTTCTGTTTCGCAAAGAACGCACAAACCTCAAAGGCTAACGCGCTCGTAATTTACTTAAAAATTTCGTCACGTCTCCCCAAGTTTCGGAAACTTGCGAGCGATCTCATCTATCCTTCAAGCCCGTTCCATCAACCTGAGCTCCGGCGCAATTTGACGGTCTACCGATCGCGATTTTGTAGCTTACACTCGGGAAAGAGAGTCCATTAAGTTGCGATCATCTCGGTCGCGATAGCGCGATCGCGGAGCAAAGGAGGACGTTGTGAGAGGTTTGGGGCGGTGAGGCCAGCGTATCTCTCGATTAGTAGTGATCGATAAGCTATCCGTGAAAACGGGCAGGAAGCACACGCGCGCTCTATTTGCACGCCGTCAAGCTCACGATCGCCGAGGTGAACGCACGCGTCGCAAAACGTTTGCGAGGTAAAGCGTAAAACGCGCGGATTTACAGAACATTATCCCGCAGTCGGGACCGCGGATTAATCCCTGGTGATCTCCGGTACATGGCGGAAGCTCGAGTAATCTCCGCGTCTCGGCGAACGATCCGGGCTCCAGCTGTCATTCTTGAGTTTATTACGACGGGCAGTTGATTATTTCATTTAATATCGCGGTCATTGTTCTCTCTACCTCATCAGATGCCGCGCAACAAATCGCTAGCTCTAGTAAATTATTGCAAATCTATTCATTCTGTTCGTAACGGATATTCGTGATGAATAGACACCGTCGTGAAAAACGCGTGTCTTCTATCGTCAAAGCGGTATATTTAATAATGCAGTATTTTTTTCGTTAAAGTTGTTACTTTTTGAAATGCTTATTTAAAATATTTTTTAACGCATTGTATGAAAAATGAGAATTTAAACAAAAAATGATCTTTTTTGAAACAATTAACTATTTACTTTATTGTTTATAACTTTGTTATTAACAAAGATACATTTGCTTATTAATACAGTTATGTTTTTTATTGTTTGGTATTTCGATTGAAAAAATTTATTAAAATATGTTCATTTTTATGAAAGTTATAAGCAATCGAAGTTGGCTTGGGTACCGACGGATGTTGTGTCCGTAATAAAACGGATAGAGCATTTGTGGTTTAATTTGTTTTATGGTTCTAGAAAGCAGACATATTTAAAAAAATGTAATAATTTATTTAGAAAATAAAAATAAAATAAAATATTAAAAAAAATCAAAATTAAATTATTTCTTAAATATGTATGTTTAATAAAAACTGCGAACTTGAGAAAGTTAACACTATGATTCGACTAATTCTGTGAAGCTTCAATTTGCTGTCATGTCTGTCACGCGTGTAGTCACTTAAAAATTTTGTAACTTTTTAATCTACTGACATCATGTTACGTATTACTTTTATAACATCCAAATTCTTAATATCGAACTTTCCAAAATCCACAATATACATACCTGGATCTTCCCTTGTAAGTGAGAAGTGGAGGTGTCTGCCTTATATAGTCGTGACTTCGCAGCAGTTGTTTCTGTATTCGTTGTTGCAATGCTCGAACACAGTACAATTTTACATAGTAGATTTCAACAAGTAGTACTGAATGTCATTGCACAAGGCGTCAGGTTTCTCGCGAACGGAAATGTTAAAGCCGTCGAAATTTTCTGTAGACTATATGCAGAGTTTGGAGAAGAGACGCTATTGAAGACGCAAGTGTACAGTGGTACAATTTCCATAGGGAATGCGAAAAGGTACAGAATTTCGTAAAATTTCAACAATTATTCGGTATTATTTGCGCTTGAATTAGTAGCTGTAATTGAATTAAAATTATTATACGTTTGTTGTATTTGTAGTTAGAATTAAATCTCAAAGACAGATGTATTTAAAATACGATTCTAGAGACAGTAGAAATACGATATAAACAACAGATTTTCATAAACTCCAATTTATAAAGTAATAACCGTAAAGATGCCTGCTTGTAATTCAGTCTCGGAATACGAGAAGATTGTTAAACCACCGCTAATCCCAATTGCTTCGCGCGAGCCGAAATTTCTGATCCTCGGCAGAACTAATCTACGGTACGATGAAATCAACTCTCTTACAGTTTCGTTTACGATCCTTGAGGGCTCTACAAGACGGCAATGGTTTACTATGGGGAAACTGGGAACGGGGCTATGGACAGTTATCTCCCTCGCCTCGGCACTTAGAAGAGAAAACATTTTTTCTTCGACACGAGTGTCGATTGCCAGCGATAAGGATATCGGCACATAATTGCACCCACTCTCCGTTCAATAGCAACATCGTCACGACGCGTTTCGCAATGCTCCGAATACTTTGGTACGAAATATTCAAGCGAAGGAGACAAGGAAGACCGATGATACGGCAGAAAAAGGCTGCACGCGAGTCAGCACCATAAGAAATTGAAGCGAATATTTTGTTTCCCGGCGCAGAAAATCGATTCATGGTTCCCTCGCGCACAACTTGCGTCGCCCGAAAACTTGGGGAATACTTTTTGTGGGTCGAAGTTTCCGGGAATCGTGCCAGGGACTGCGTCATCGAAGCGAAACGCGATCCCCGAACTTCAGTCTTGATCGCAAACTTTGCAAAAATGCAAGGCGGACGTGTAAAGTGCACTACGGTATTTCATTCCGACGGCGGATCGACAAATATATATATATATACATGTATAAACAGAGAAATGTATTAGAGAGACGCACGGACTGCATAAAGCAGTCTTCCATCTGTAGTCTCTAGTTCGCGCGGAGACGAGGGACGCGGAGATTATATTCGTTTTGCGGACGACAGGCGCGACAGTGTTCCTCCTTCGCCGCCTCTTCCGCAGGGAGGAAAATATCTCGCCACGGAGGGAATTCGCGGCGACGCGGAAAGGCGAGCGTCTTGAATATAAACCGACTATGGGGTAATTCCGGTGCATGCCGTCTACGAGAACGGCTGTCGCCGTTGGGGGGGGGTTGGGGAAGGAAGGGACAGGAGCTCCATCCATTTTCGTTCGGGATCTGAAATTCAGCCGCGCTTCTTCAGCCGCAAACTCTCGAAATCCGGAAGCGAGAAGGGGTCGACTCCTTCTGAATCTAAATCTCCACGTTACGCTGTGCCGGTAACGATTTCCTTCCTGCGACGAGAGACGAGACGAGGCGGCTCCACTCTCCGGATTCCTCGGTCGCTCTTCCGCAGGGCAATGAAGAATCACCGCTCGTGCGAAGCCCGATTCATTCCTCTCGCGACGAGATGGTGCTCGATTTTACTTCCCAATCATATTCCGCATTCTCGCGGTCCCTCACGATCCCCCGATTCGGAAACGTGGAAGTCGCAAGGGGTACGTGACGAGGTAGACAAGCTTCTCAGACGAATTTATATGTATTAGATGCTTAAAATCCATTTAATCTGTAATACGGCCTGGACTAAAGCCTATCTGGAATAAGACCTACACTGTTAAAAATTTCTTCATTAGATTTAATGAAAATGTAACGGAAGCAAAAGTCAAGCACGTACATTAAAAGCATTTAATGTTGTCAATGAAAATAAAGTTACGTAACTTAAATTTAATGGCACATACATTAAATTTCATGCATATTGATGTACAAATAATATAATGCAGAAACCAAAAATTTAGCTCATGTTACTGAAATTTAATGTTCATTAAATATAAAGTTTAATGTTCATTCAAACATATATTTTCAAACATATATTCCAGTTACAGATACATTAAATTTCGTGCGAACTTATGTTAAATTTTATGAAAAAGTGCACTGATTTTTATGCATATGTACACAAACACATGTTCCAGTTACAAATACATTAAATTTGGTGTACTTTTGTCAATTAATGTACATTAAATTTAATGCCATTTTTAACAGTGTACTTATACTAATTTATTTTATTTTTTTAAAATTGTATTTAGTGATTTTTTTTAATGAAGTTTCTAAAAAAATAAAATAAAATACAACAAATTAAATAGAAGATAGGCCAAGATGATAATAGCAAGATTTTTTGATGTTAAAATATTTTATATGTAATTTTTACATGCAGTTTTTCCAATTCATTTAAACTACGCGCCGTTATTTTCGGTTTCAAACACACAGCTCTTGTGAAATGAACTAGAACAGTAATTATCACACATAATTAAATTGAAAAACAATTTTTAATCAATTTCATTCTGGCTGAGGTAACTTTTCGCAATAAATTTTTTACTTAATTTTTTCGGGTGGTGAGAGAGATTTTAAAGATGCTAAATAGCATTGGTATTATTAAAAATAGATTTTCAATTTAATTATGTGATAATACTGTTTTAGTTCATTTCAAGAGCTGTGTTTGAAATCGAAAGTAACAACGCTCAGTTTGAATGAATTGGAAACTGTATGTAAAAATCACATATGAAATATCATTTCAGCACCAAGCTCTGACCGTCTTGGTCCATCTTTTATTTAATTTGAAAATACATTTAATTTAAATATCATAATTTATTTAAATAATTTTCAAAAAATTATTAAATACACTCAGAAAAAAAGATCATATCAGCAACTATAATTTGTGAACAAATAACACCACAACTATGTATTGCAAAATTGTAATAAAAACATTAATAAGTTATAGGAACTAAGAAACAGTAATCATTTGTAATAAAATTGGATAAACTGTAAAAAATAATTCAAATATAGGTGATGGAAAAATTGAACCGACTGAGATTTGATCAAGATTCTTCATTCTTATTCCTAGCGCTTAGGATACTGCACTAATGCTCTACTGCTATGAACTTATTCCAGTCGTATACATAACTTATTTGTAGTAGTCTCAATAACTTGATAATTACTCGAAAAAATTTTTCATATATAATTATGTATAAAAATGCATAATATTATATATATTTTAATATATATGGATGTACTTTGTACATAATTATATATAATTATATATAAATATACATATGTAAAAATTATGTGATAATTATACATGATTATGTATAATTATTTAAACAAAAATTTATCCCGGGTATAGTTAAGGCACTATTTTACTATAAATTAATAGTTGCATAAATATTGTTGCCATGATATAAATTATTTTATAGTTATTGCAACTAAAGCTTTAGTAAAATAGTTTATTGAACTATGTACATTAATTTCATAATTAAATGTTTAAAACTTGTATAGTTGTCACTTTTACAATTGCCACCACTATGAATTTTTCTCTGACAATAAGCGTACAGTTTTTAAAAAATAAAGTAAATTAAGTGGGCTTTATTCAGCCCGAGTGCCGTATAATATCATTGAATGACGGGAATAGATTGCGCGATCCGTTTCTCCTTACGCGTGTGCAGCTTCGATCAAAATCCCCAGAACGAAGCTGCGAGGAAATAAATACTCGCAGCGACGGAATATATCGGATTTGTGGAATACACACGGACGATCTGTTTGGTTTCAGGATAGCGTGGAGCGGCGCAGCTGCCGCGCGACAATGGCGGCATACAAATTGTCAGGAAGAATACGTTCGGATTCCTCGGTGAAATAAGCAACCGCGGATATCGTAAGTGGTAAAGCCGCTTATTCGGGCCGGCGGACTTGCACAGACTTCCAGACTCTCACGCGGTGCTCCCGTGATAAAATGAAACTTTTTGTCGCACCTGTTGCACGACAGATGTATTTTTGACGGATGCGCGCGCTTCCGACCGGCGTGTGAGGTCTGCAACTCATACGATTCATTCGACGTGCTGTCGCGATGATCTGACGAAAAGGCGTCTCCAAGTTTGCGCGAGTCGTTGCTAACTCGCTAATTTCGTTCGTAAAATTGAATCTCGCGAAACGTCGTCAATTAGTCTCGAGAAAACGCGATCTCTCTGCCAAGTTAATTATTGATCGGACGTAGCGCAAGATGAGCGCATGGCGGCTGAGCGAACGAGTTCGAGGATGGATTCGCGCGCGCGATGGAATGGAAGAATTTATCGCGAGCTGTGAGAAGTGTTGAAGTGAGTGAGAAAGTGAGCGAGAGAGCGCGGCAAGATGACGGACCTGCTCAATACAAGCGAGATTCGGAATATCTGCCGGCTACCGCAAGACCTGGATATGCTGGAGGATCCTCGAACACCGACTTTGAGAAGAGTCAGTTACGGTATCGTGATGCCGGCTATTTGTTGCCTCGGCATCATCGGAAATATCTTGAATCTCGTCGTCCTCACGAGAAGAAATATGCGCGGCACCGCTTACATCTACATGAGAGGTGAGTATCATCTGTCTGACGATCGTTATTTGTTTCCACTTGTTGCAAAATCTATAATTTTACGCCTTTAGGATAAATATTTAGGTCGAGAATGTTATCGCAAGCAATAATCAATTCAGTATCCGGAAAAACATTTTTTATATATGATTATATAGATTTATATAGAATTATATATCAAATATGTTTATATATATTAAAATATATATGTATAATTATACATATATAATTGTGTATAATGATTACATGAAATTATGTGCAACCATTATATATAATTATATATAATTATCATACCATTTTCATACATATTTATATATAATTATATATGATTATATGTAAAATATGTTCATATATATTAAAATATATATAATTATGCATATTTTATATATAATTACGTATAACAAATTTTTTGTCGGCATTAGAAACTGTTAAACATTGAATTGATTAAATTGTTAAATAACAATTAAATCTTATTAATTAAGTATTAATAAATTGGAGTATTAATTATAGAGGCGTACTTAATTGAGAAAAATCTTTCTCTGGCCTCTAAAGAGTCAATACAGTATTTATTTGTTACACAAGCATAAGTTAGCTCTTCAAGATTGGAAACAAAATGAAATTATCGACGACAAACATTTTCTCGGCAGTGAAACAGAAACGAGCTTGTAGCGAAAAGTAGACCTGAAAGTAGTCTTCTATGTTTATTACATTTTTCTAACGGAAGAAAAAATCGAGGTGAATGCATTGAAATAAGAGACGACGTGAGAAAAAGAAGCGGCGCCATTAGCAGTGTAATACCTTTCAATAAAATTATTCCATGTTTACGTAATATGGAGACAGGAAGCTCGATTGCATTACTTTGCATGAGATGCATTATCGGACGCTCAAGAGTGTCCACGTTTCAGTATAGGGAACATCGTTAGCACGTGCGCGGACGCACGTCGATTATCCGCAATTATTACCCGCTGATTATTTCAAACGGAAAACTAAATGCCTGAAAAATACGTGGGAAAGAAATGGCAAAGACTTCTCAACATGTTAACTCTCTTTGTGAGCCAATCTGTTTCTCGCAAATGAGCGAGGATCATGCATTTCATCTGCAATAAAAGAAAACTTGTCGAAAAATATTTAGTCTGATACGTTTAACTAAATATTGAGTTGGTTTAGTTTAGTTAATTTTAGTTAAAAAATTTTAATGTTAATGTGCATGAACTATACCTTTTTTTGTTTAACTAAATAATTATTGAATCAATCCAATTTAGTTGGACGTATCGGATTAAATATTTTAGTTTTTCAACAAATTTTTTTTCTAAATATGTTAAGTTGGTTTAATATAAATCGAAGGTAATAGTGACCATTCGATAGCTAGTACGAGTCTGGAGCGCGATATTACGAATCAAATCTTATAATACAAATAATTATAATTTATAGAATTAAAAAATGTATTTAAAAATGGATATAGAAATATTATTAAGCATCAAAACCTTCTTCTATCGAAAAAAATGGCACTTTTTTTTCCTTGATTTATTCATATATTGGTCAACTTATTATAATACAAATAATTATACTATGATTGCGATTTCTAAAATCAATCGATTTTTATCTCTATTGAGATCCTCTTCAGTCGATGTCCTATGATGAACTGAGCACACCGCTGGGTTACTTTTGGTCATCGTTAATGATCTCTTCTTTTCTGTTTTTACTAATTGCATGTTCTCTGTGAATGATGTAAAAATCATTAACAACAATGGAATTATTAACGGCAATGACCGCTGAATAAAGGTAACGAACCTGTGCTAAGTCCATCAAAGGGCATCAACTGAAGAGAATCTCAATAGAGATCGAAATTGGTTTTGGAAATCAACATAATTATTTGTACTATAAAGTTTAATTTGTCGCACGTACAATCACACCAGATTCGCACTGGCCACGGTATAGTAAACTACAATTGTTAACGAGTCAAACAAATAGATTTATTTAATCGTGGATAAAAGAATTTTTATTATTTGGAAGTATTTATGGAGATTCAAAAACTATAACTTGCCGATTACTATCATGTATTCGAATGCTTGAGGAATTATGCGATAGGTTACTAATGCTTACGTTACGTTGAGTATAACTTTCGCAAAGGATTAAAGTATTGTACAAAGACCGAAAGAAATCTTTTTCTCACAAGTGATCGAAAAACGCGTCAACTTTAACGATGTACTCAATTTCGTGTTTCTTTTCTTCCAATTGGACGACCACTTAGGCGCGCGCGGGTTTTCATTGCCGAAATTACTTAAGAAAACTTTAAGCGAAGGCCTTCAATCTATCCTTCTTCGTTTCCTTCCTTCTTTGTTTTGAAAAAAAGCACTTTATTCGCAGGATACTCGAGCAAAGAGCGATTTGCTCGCACCTCGTCCAGAAAACAATCAAGCAATATTCTTGGAAACCTCGAAAATTCGACGTTACACACCGCGCGAATTTTCCGCGGAGATTAACGGTCTGTTTCCCCGACCGGAAAAAGACGAGCATTACTCTCAATTAACCTTCCAATTGTTACGCCCGCCGATTCCGACCATTTCACTGTAGGTCGCTCATCAATATTCATCGCCATAGTTTCGCGGGACAACAACGCGATCGGGTTAACGTGTATCCGTTTCGGAAACGCGCGCGTCGGGCACGTCGGAGAGCGCTTTCGGCTCGTCGCTGGTTAACACTTTGACTGCCAAGCTGATTTCGGCATTGAGCTCTGGAAGACCCAAAAATGCGCAGCTGTTTGTAAAATATGCAGAGTCAGGTTGAAAAATAAATCATGCACAAGAAGAAACAAATAGATATAAATAAGTAAAAAATAAAAAAATGAATGAATATAACAGAGGTGAAAGAGAGAATGTACATATATTCCCAAAATTCGCAAATCAAAATATTATAGCAAAAATTCTCAAAATATGTAAAATAATTGCTTGTAAAATTTTATTTCAAACAATAGTGTTTGAGATATGAGTTTAAAGCTGGTTGGTCAGTGACAAATTATGTATGGATAGACGCATGTCGTGAGTTGCGCATGCAATAGATTAATGATCGCAAGTGACCGTTTAAATCTCTGATTGACTAAGTTCCAAAGATTACTATTTGAAATAAAAATTTATAAAAAATAATATTTATATATTACAAATAATATTTTACTTGATTTTTCAAGAAATTTCTTAATATAGTATTTTAATTGGCGAATTTCGGGATACCCTATACATTATTTATACTATTATATATTAAATATATTTGATAATATCTATAAAATTCCAGGTATAGAAAATATATAAATAAAATATTTGCAAATAATAGATCTTTTTGCAATTAAAAGAATTTAATGAACATAGAAAAGTAAAAAATGAATAATTCTGTTTTTACTAAATCTAGTGTATTATTTTAACACTTTATTAATTTTTATAATGTCTCATAATTTATGCCATTTTTTTAAGTAGTCTTAAAGTAGTCTACTTATTGTTAGCAAAATCATTCTTAATCAGATAAATAAAATTCACTGATTGCGTTACGTTTATGTGTTTATGACAAAAGAAACAATGCAAAAATGATTGTAAAATTATTCCTTTTATAATATAAGTACTTTTCCTAAAGTTTTATTTAAATCAAATAAGTGTTACAATAAAAACAGGGAAAAATATGATTCAAAAAGGCAAGTAAACCGAAAGTTTCAAAATTTAGTATATTGTTCTTCAATTCTTCAAGAATAAATCTAAGTATACTATTATTTATAGTTAAAAGTTTCTGTTATTATATATATGACATAACATTTTAAAAAATAATTAAAGTAATTTGTTACAAAAATGATTGAAATTAAATATAAATAAGAATGGGGTGACTTACATTTAAAACAAGCTTAGTTCATGCGCGAGTGAGAAGTATGAACATTTTATCATAATTTAAGACCCTGCGCACAATGGAGGAATATTAGATATTAGGAATAGGCATTAAAATTTTAGAATTAATTTCTTCAATAAATATTGAACGCAATGCATAATGAATATTAATAGGATATAACGCATCAATGTATTATTGAAACGCAACATAACTTATTATTTATTTATAGAGTTTTTATTAAGGAAATTGATTCTAAAATTGTAATTCCTATTCTTAATATTTAATATTTCTCTTTTGTTCACAGGGCCATACAAAACGCTTTATATTTAATAACTCTACAGTGAAGCAGACTACATTTAAAATAGTTTACATTTGTTTTTTTGTAACGGCACATCTGTGATGTTTTTTTTTATTTCTATTACGTTTTCATTAATATGGAGTTTGTATAGGCAACTTACATTGTGAGCCATGTGCCAATTTTCTCTGCTATTGGGGAAAGTTTGCTATAATGCAGCATGTAAGCATTTTACCGGGGAAAAAATTTTTTACGTATAATTATATGTAAAATATACATAATTAGAATTATATATAAAGTATATATAATTCTATCATGAAAGGTTCTATCATTACATACGTATACATTAGTACAGTTTAATTATAATAATTGTGTCAAATACCGAAATTGTGAAAATTGTGCCAACGAGCTTCGGTCTCCTCTCTTATTACTCACAAATGAATAATAGAACCCTTGAGGAAACATGTCATCATTAAGACATTGATGACATAGCGAAATAGCGTGTTAAATCGACGGGAATCTCGTTTTACGCCCAAAATAAGTGGCGAAATTTTGATTGATGCTTAGACGCGCGTGCGTTCAAGCTAATTATGAAGAAGCTGTTTTTCATGTAGGGAGACACGTTCTCAGATGTTGGATTGTGATTATAGTAAGTAAAAATCTCGCGATCATGCGAGTATCTTGCAGCATCACAGAGTGAGAACACTGCCAAATGGATCGATGATTTTGACATGGGGCCAAAGTAATCGGCAGCTTGTTTCCACTCGAGCTTCAGACCGAGATTCCAAATCTCCCTGTACATACATATCGTCCTCGACAACTCGGTTTATTTTTTTGGCGGCACGCCATTATTCGTGTCGAGCGCCGCCCACGATTTCGACCATTAGCCGCATTTCGCCCTTATTAATAGTCCTTCCAGCGGTCACGTGTATTTATAGACACTTCGTGGAAGAGGACGGCATGTGTTATTGACATTGAACCTGTTGCTGTGGAGATCAATATGGACGAATTCATTTATCGTGAGAAGTAGAGATTTAAAAAATTCGTTATGTAGATAAACGAAGCGACGTTATTTCAATATAGATGTATCTATTTAAACATTTTTTCAACATAATAATTAAATTTGCATCCCGGTTGGATTTATTTAACACTCTATAGACATAATTGCCATTGAATGTATTTAATTACTTCTATAAAATTTTATAGTGCACATCAGACGAATGAATGTATTAATTTTATGAACATATTTATTAGAAGAATGAACTTTTCTATTAATTCATTTAAATGCTACATTAAATTATGATATATTTAAATGCAACATATTAATAAACAATGATTCGTTATATTAATCTAATTATTGACTAATGAAAAATATTCTATTAAAAATTGCACGATAGGATTATTTGTCACAAATGATTTTATTGTGTATAGAATAAGTATTTGTTTTATATCCCTAAAATTTTACTTTTGCTTTATTTTGCTTATATTGAAGGAATTTTATGACTTATTGAAAAGAAATTAAAATTTAAGCGATATTTTTTATCTAAAAGACGAGATATGTCACTGTCATGTTTACATTGAATATTATAAAGAACATTCAAAAATGTTTCTTGTAATTACTTTCAAGTTTTCCTATATGCTATATTAATAAGAAAATGCATTATTTAAACTAAAAATGCAACATACCTTCTACTTATACTTATTCGTGCATATTAAAACACTTATTTTTAGGTCACTGAATAATTCAACTTTTGGAATAGGTGACACTTGAATTATTTTTTTTTATAATTTAGAATGTCAACTTTAAGATACGAAAATATTTTTCTTTAAGTCACTATTGTTTTAATGTGTTATAAATTTTTGTATGAAAACATGCATTCCTCTGATTTTGTTTGCTATAATTACTGTAGTTACTACATCTATATAATTTTTTTCTAATTAATAGCTATACAAATATTTTATAGAGATTTTAAAGTATACGTACCCAGACAATACCATGTCCAAAATCGGATCATTAGACACCTTAAAAATGACTTACAGATATCTTTAAGTTATGATATGTTGAAAGATATCTGTAAGATGCCTTTAAGTTGTCTTATGTCTCGATTTTGCACATGCGTGCTGTCTGGGTAAGAGTCACTGAAGAATTTCTTCGTACTTATAAAAGAGTAATGAAAATTAACTCAAATGCGAAATGGCCCAATCGTAGAGACGGTGCTTAAAAACGTATGTTCAGAGTATTAACAGCTCGTCTCTTCGCTTGTTTTTTCTACTTTAATCAAAGACAACTTAAGTTGAGCTTCAAAACGTAAGAAAAATTTCGTGTTTTCAAAATAAACACGTTCTTATATCGCAAGTCTCTACTTTCTACATACTTCACTGTCAAGATTGAGACAAACACTGTGCAAAATACGTTGCTTCTGAAAAACCGTTAATTTATTTTTCAATTTGGAGAGTGGCGGAGATATATCGTGCATACAGAACAGCAGTAGCTTTCGGAGAGAAGAACAACAACGAGATTCCCCAACGCGACGGTCGGATCCGGCCACGCTTTCATGCTCGCTACGGCGAGTTGTTCTCTATAGCTTCCGTTCCGGGGGTACACAAGATTCGGCGGTTTTTGCGGCGCCGTCAACGTCCGCGCCCGTTTCCGGGGCAACGTGGCCGGCGCGCATTAGGAGAGGAAATTACTCGGCAATTCGATTTTGGCATTTTCGCCGTGCCGCGTTTCGAATGGAACCGGATTCACGACTCACGCGTCCTGAAAGGGGCGGCACGTCCCCGAGCCGTGTCTTTATCGCCGGTGTTCCTTAAGGATTATAAACCCCGTTGCGGCCGTAACACGTCCCTGCCATATATGAGGCTTCTTCCTTTCGCTTAACTCCGCAGCCGCGGCGGCAAAGCCTCGGAACACAGCCCGAAGCTCTCGCGCTCCACGGAATCGCGCCGCAAGAGTGCAAAGCTGGCTCTAAGTGGTTTACGCCACCGGAGTGCGCTCGCTGAGGAAGCATTGTCTCGCGCGCGCTCAATTTCTCGCCTAGTCTAGTCTCGAGTTAATTTCTTTTTCCTACAAACCTATCCCGGATTAGCGTAAATCTAAACCTCTTAACGCTAATGTAGACGCGTTGAGGATAAAAGGAGATTACGAGTGTTACACGCTACATCGAAAATAATAAAAAGACGAAGATAGTTTTCTAATAAAAGAATAGATGAATATTTCATGTTGCAATCTGCGAAGCTCTTTATACGAATTTTCTATCGAAATTCTTTATCCCAACCGAAGAAGATTCGCTGGGGAAGTTCGCTGTAGCCGGCACGTTGTTGATTTGATATCGGTACTCGATATGAAGATATCGCGATATCAGGAAAGGCCTGGGTGTGCAAACGATCACGCGAAATTTCCGATTCACTCGGTTTTCTCGCGCGCGTATTGGGAACGCAGTCTTAGAAGGGAGTTTAGAGGATTAGAAGAGATCGACGAAACAGAGAGAAAGAGAGGCGAAGGGAGATGGACAAAGGGAAGAGAGATATGCTGCAACCTTGTCTGTTCATGGTTGGAGCTTCTTTGCCCACCTCTCTCTTTCTCTCTTTCTCTCTCTATCTCTGTCGATTCCCTATAGCCAATGTATATATGTATTTCAGGCTTTAATCGCTTTCCTTCGAGTTTCCGCGACGCTGGGCTCAACCGTTCTTGATCCCGGTATCCATCAAGAAACTTGGTATCCGGAGTAGGTGTGCCGACATGTTACTCTCCCGTGAAAATTTCTCACTTGCTTTCACCATCAGTCTCATCAAGATTAATGATTTAACTAGCAGTTCGTAAACAACGAAACTAATGAAATCTCGAGAGTTCCATAAATAGAGTAACAGTCACCGCAAATTACGACCGGTTTCCAGCGCGTGATGAATAACTTTCTATTATAGTTTATTATAGTCAGAGTTATAGTTAGAGTTAGGTAATAAGTGCTCATTATATCATTTTATATATCACAGAAACGCGCGCTAAGGCTCTCGTAAGTGCACTTTATTATATAATATAATGACCGAAACTAATCGTGTTGGTTAAATAATTAGATTGGAGAGAATTCATAATCAATTTTATTAACAGAATTAAATATCAATATAATGAGAACATAAAAAGTTCACCGAGGTGATTAAACTGCTATCAAGAAATCTGTCTGGGAAAGGACGTTCATATACACCATGTGGCACACAATCCGACTTCGTGTAGGAATGGCGGAATAAAATCCTGAGAGTATCTCGTTCCCTCACTGGTGTAATTCGAGTTTCCACTGGTTCACTACTATCCTTGATCTTGCTATCGAGCAAGGATATTCGCCTACGCACAAAGGAAACACACAAAGAGACTCTCGCGAGATCTCTGACTCTTTTTTCGTCATGGCATCTTATGCAGGAAGAACACAAAGCTTGAGCGTGTTTTACAGAACGCTCTGTGTACAGTGGAAAATATTTTATCAATAAAAATAGTCGGGTTAGGAATGTCATATCATTGACTATCGTGTAATATTCTCACCAATTATCTCTCAATCATTTTTATTCATATTATTTTGCATTACCTCTTATTTCACTAATTATTTGCTGAAGAAATGTTAACATTTAACATGAGCGTCCTTTCCCGTAAAACAGATTTCTTGATAGCAGTTTAATCACCTCGGTGAATTTTTTATGTTCTCATTATGTTGATATTTAATTTTGTATAATACCTACTCATAATATTTCTGGAATTAGGTGACGAATTCTGGATTACTGTCTACTTGTACATTTGTTTAGTAGCTCATAGTAGTAATATATCAATACACATCCAAGACACAGATGTCATGATGATATCATTTGTGACTTGATGATATCATAATAAGGGTATCTTATATGCAGATACTTATAAGCGATAAATAAAGTCATGAGACTCTTGATTTACGATATTACGACTTATGTTCTACCTGGGCAATAGCCAACATTTGTGCTAAGGCATTTTTACTTTTGAACATTTTCAATTCTCAAGATACATTTTAGCATTTAATTACTTTTTCATTCTATTTAAACTTGAACGCATTGTCACTCGAATATATATACACTCGAGTGTTTTCTATTATTTAACATTTTATTTGACCGTACACATTTCGAGTTATGCAAAGTAAAACAATAGCATATTCGAATAATTCAATGAGAGTCAAGTGCGGTTATTAATGTAAATCCAATTGAACTCTTTCAACACTTATTGAACATAAAATTGATCAAATTAAACCACGAACATCTCAACTCCCTTTGGAGTTATTTTAACATAAAAAGGTTACCATATTCGAAGTATCTTACAAGTATGAATATAATCATTAAGTTTTCAATGAACAATGTCGATTATTAACAAAAGTATGCATAAATGAGTAAGTAAGTCAGTAACTTTTTATTAATGATTCCAAAATTCGAAACAAATTGCTCATTACCTTATATTTATTTTCGACATCTTTTCGTACGCCCTGTAACAAGTTTGTCGAACATGTTGATCGCCTGTCGGATAAGAAACTTCCAGAAATCGCGGAGACTCATCAGAGAAGCTTCCTGGATTGAGGATTTAATGCGCAATAAAATAGGATATCAACGGTAAATCAGAAAATTGAGCAGGGAGCGACCTTCGCTATTCTACCGAAATGACAGACGATGGCTTTCGCGTCATCCGTATGCGCATACGCGTTGCATTCGCTGTCGTTAGAATTCTGAATAAGTCGACGCCAATTCCGTAGATAAGCGAACGCACATGTAGTGTACTAGAGCGTCCGTATCTCTGTGCATGGCCGTAGTAGAGCATCAAAATTCTGGCTGCGTCAAATATCAGAGCGTGGAGCATCGGCGGCCGTCACCCGGCGGCGGCGTGTCGTAGAGACGGCAGCAGGAGGGAGGGGAAGAGGAAAGAAAGGCAAGAGTCTTTACGCTATGCACGGTAGCATCGCGCGTACATAGCGTGTATCGCACCGACGCGCGTATGTAAATAAGTGACGTGTTCGTCGCGCGGAACGGGCGCATCGATATGCGCGACGTATACGTCGCCGAGGACGAGGATGCGGGCGGACAGGATGAGGAGATGCGCGGCCGAAGTGCGACGGGCGAGGGTATGTGCCTTTGAGCGCAGAAGTATCGTGAATCGCGGGGTGTCGGGATGGAAGAATTCCGCGGATGCATGCGGTTCTCGAAGAGCGCCTTGGAAAACCGCAAGAACCCGGTATATATGAAAAATTTTTCATATATAATTATATATAGTTATACAAATATGTCCATATAATTAAAATATATAGAATTATACAATATATAATTATATAAAGTCTTCAAAACTGGACTGTCCGAAATCCGAACAGTTGGCAACATTATCCATAAGAAATATCGATGTGGACTTCTCGGTAAAAAAATTTTCATATATAATTATATATGAGGATGACTCGAATTGGAGTCGAAACGTTCGTTTTGTAAGACTTTTCTGTATGTGAGAAGTAAATAAATAATTATTTAAACTGTGCGCAACAACAACC